>BMAO01028720.1:0-177434 GCA_019973975.1 Trichonephila clavata
CTGAAAGGGAGGGAAAAGGGACACCTTATTTTTTTAAAGATATATGTCAATAACGAAATATTAAAATATTACAACATTTTTAAAAAAGTATTAATTTTCGAAAAGCATAATTTCCCTTCGAAAGCATAATTAAGCTTTCATTACCTTCTAAACCTTTTTTTATTAAAAAAAAGTATTGGAATTATTGTATTCAACGAAAAATAAACATTTCTCTACGTTATTAAGGAATAATTGTTCGAAATGTACTATTTCTTAAGGTAAGGAACTTTTTACCTTTAAATTTCATTTCATACGGGCTGTGAAGAAAAGAATAATTATTTCTTTCGAAGATTAATTCGTTTAAAGCACGGAAATAAGGAATTCTTCGAAAGCATTTTCGCATTTGAATTAATGTTTGGTTTTATTAAATTAAAGAAATGAATTTGAAATAAATTTGTTTAAGAAAATGTCGGCGTTCCGATGTCCAAACAATTTTCTCTTTAGATTTCCAAAAGTGACAAAATTGATTTATGGCGTTTGCTGTCGGGAGATAATTTAATATTAAATTTTCTGTTAAATTCTTGTGGCGACGGAGAATGTTTTCTTTGTAGAATTTTCACGAGATACGCGAAACTGGAAAATTGGATTTCGGAATAAAAGATTGTTGCACTTAATGACATTTTCTTGGGAATAAAATTTTAGTTTCCTTTTTGTAGAGGAATTTTAAATGTGTAAATATTTTCCACTGAGAAGTATTTAAAAAGGTATTTCTGTCGCATAATAAACAATTTAAACAATAAGTTATCTATTATATTTAGGTAGTTTTATTTACGTACCGTAAAATCCGGCGTGTATCGCACACCTATACTTTCAAGCTGCAATTTTTATTTTAGGTATATTCGCTGTATACTGCGCCCCCCCCCCCCATTTACGATTAACCTGAAATGTATGCATACAATGCTCTTATGTGTCCAAGTAGTTTATTCGAGGTATTTTTCCAAGCTTTAGAAAAGAGTAATATACTTCTAGAACTACAACCCTTTAAATTCATAAGTGATGTATTTCCTTTTTAATAAACTGTTTTTCGATTTATGTAGAAATTTAATTTTTTTAATACCCATTTCTTTTTTTATTTTTGAAGCTATGATTTTCATACCCGGCGTATAACGCGCACCTGTAGTTTTTTTGTAATTTTTTTTTTTTTTTTTTTTTTGTATATTTTACTGCGCGCTATACGCCAGATTTTATGGTATATATTTTCACAGTTCACTTTTATGCTACAAATATTTTACCTCAAGGTTCGTTAAAAATGTACGAGGCGTGTCTGGAAACTATGTGTCGTTTTGTTCTACCGCAACAGCAGCTGTAGTATTGCAGTTCAACCCTTGCTCCTCGTGTCTCTGGTTGATTGTCAGCCCAGTAAAGCCATTGCAGCCAGATTGTGTTGTTTTCACACGTATTATTTAGCTTTCAAAATGTTTAAGACCATTGCCGATCCCGCCGGCAGTGAAGTGGGTTCTGTAATCCGTTTTTTGATTGCAAGGTATGTTAAAGTATTTGAAGAGCTGTGATGGATCTATACGTGTCCTTTCACTAAATCCTTGGGGATTCCCTTAGGGCAAGCATTCTTTCAACCAATTTTCACCAAGGACAGGAAAACGTGATTATGCAAATTCAATTTAATATATATATATTCTATATTCGCGAGTTTAAAAAGTTAGTGAAGTGAGAATTGAAGATTAGTGAAGTGAAGATAGCCTGAATGTGAAGTGAATAATGAGAAGCTAGCAATACGTAAAAAGTGTACGACGCGTGAAGTTGGAATCTCTAAGAAGTGCTTAAGTCAACTATTAGTGTTCAAGGCCACGTCGAATAGTTTAAAGGATTGCAAGAATTTAGGTACTGTAATCTTAGTTCAAATAGAAGTTAGAGAGTTAAATCATTAACAAGCTTTGCATAAGTTATCGTAAGGATAGATTCTCATGATCGTATATATTGTTCCCACACTATATTGTCTCACCTTCGTGCTCTAATTGATCAAATTTATCTTAATAAGAGTGTGATTTGTGTCTGTGTTAAATATAGAGATAAATAAATAATTAAAAATCATTATGTTGTCTGATCATTTAGTTCCTCTTACACATCTAGCCGGGTTAGAGGGAAGAAGCAATAATAATTCCCTACAAAGTTCATAAAGGGTCGTAGCTACCGCCGCATCAATGATACGGGGCCCAATATGTGTAATTACTAATAGGGCTCCCATATCTAAAAAGGGGCCCTGAAGGATCTTTGATATAGAGCCCACTGAGAACTAGCTACACCAATGAGTTCATCGTCATCTTGAACAGATTTATGGTGAAAATGTACTGAGTGCTGAAATGGTGAGAAAGTGTGAATTCGACAATCAATGATGGGTTCACCAGTATTCACGATGAAGCAGCCTTGTGTTATCAATGATGTTTTGGATGAAAAAGAGAATTAGAACAGTATTCACGATGAAGCAGCCTTGTGTTATTAATGATGTTTTGGATGAAAAAGAGAATTAGAACAGTATTCACAATGAAGCCGCCTTGTGTTATCAATGATGTTTTGGATGAAAAAGAGAATTAGAAAATTCGCGCGTGAAAACAGATTGTTCACAATGATATATTGCTTTTTAAAAAATCTCTACAAATTTCAAAAACTGTTCTCATTGGTGGCATCTTTCTTTCAAGGTGCTATAAACAAGTTGGGGTTTGCCCATATCACAGATGTCTGAAAAATGGTGATAACTATGTAGAAAAACAGTTTCCGACATGCTCTTTCATATAAAAATAAATTTTGTTTTGAGAAAAGATTTTTTTATTCTAATTTCTCCAAAACGCTACTTGGTTTCCAAACACGGTCATAATTGGGATTACATGGTCTTAGCGCTGCTTACTATTTCCTTCCTAGTTTTATTCTCAACTAATTTTCTTAATTGACATTTCTCTTAGTTTGTAGAGTCTATTCAAACATTGAACAATAAATATTTTTAAGCACAGTCAGCAAACACAAACATTCGAATTTTTGAAGTTGTGATATTTTCCATTTTTTAACGTATCTGACTCCCTATTGTTACGCTCAAGTAAGCCCAATTAACCCCCAATCTTCGGAAACAGTTTTATTACTCAGAAATCTCTATTATTCAAAATTCCCTTTGCTGATGCTATTTCTTTACAAAAGATGGCTCGGCAGTGAATTCGAAATTCCCTTTCATTAAGATTTGTGTGTCGAGATGGAAAAATCCTCCAATGGAACGACAGACCTTGCAATTAAAAGCGACATTGTCTGTAACGTCTTTTTAAGAAATATTCAAGGCAGCTAATTAGTTTGACAATACAAAGACGACGCCTTCCGCTATTTTATCGTGTATTTATTTATGCCAATTAGTTTCGTATTCTTAGTTTGTTACAATATATAAGGAATTAGTTTATTGTGTGTAATATATGAAGGCATCCGTTTCAGTATGTTTACGCGTGTATTTAATAATATTGGTATGCGTTTGAATTATGTTATTTTTAACTGGGGAAATCAAACAAGTTAACCGCTTAGTTATGCTTTCTTCTGAGAATTCGAAAATTCGCTCTCTTTGTTATAATTGAATTTTTATTGTGAAATATTTTCATGCAATTTCGTTTGCATTATTTTCTTTAACAATTGTAAGTGCCCGTGTCGTCTCTTAGTGCGAGAGGGTTGGAAGGAAGATTAGTCATAGTCAATACAAATTCTATTTATTAACAATTCTCAATTACGACACAAATTCAACAAACTAAGAAACGCATCAATTACTAAATATGGGAAGCAATCGCGGGTTGACAAGATACTGGGAGAATTAACAATAAATTGGATCACTTACGTCGAAGCAATACTCCTTCTAATTCAATTTGCTCTTATCCAAATTTAAAGCTTAATTGTGTGTGACCAAATCGTCAATTTTAATATTAATCAAATAAGTAACGAAGTTCTCTTATCTAGCTTCACGCTAATCAATCACTTCTGTCCGTTAGCAGTCTAACCTCTCTTCTAACTCGAAAGTTTAATCTTTATGTGTGTACAAATCTTAATTTACATAATCACATCTTCTTCGGAGGAAAGTTTTCAATAGAATAAATTTTAAAGACCCATCTTTCCCCGTGTGACTTTATGCTGAAAATGAATTTCTATGAAATAAATTAAATAATTTTTTGTTTACTGGGTAAATGAAAAAAAAAAACTTTTAAATTTATTTAACACACACACACTCACACACTCTCTCTTCAAAATGTTCTTTGTGATTAATTTTTAATTAATAAAAAATTTTCTCCCTGCCTAATTTAAAACCACAATGAATTTTCAGTTGAAATAAATAGTGCAATTCATTAAACTTTTGAATTTCTGAATAATTTCAGAACAATGTTAAACTCTAATTTATATGTGTCTTCTTATCCTTATAAATAGTTGTTACGAATAAAAAAAAATAAGCTTCGCTAATAGTAATTGAAAAAAAAATCAAAAGTATAAATTTTTTTTTAAATGTAAGCATTCTAAACTCAGCATGAAATTAATGATCTTTGAATTTTAATATTTTTGATCAACAGAAAAGTTTAATCTAGGCCTCACAATTCTTCGAAATGTAATTTCTTTTTGGAATTTTTAAATTATTTATCGCTTGGAATATAAAAGCGTTCTTCGTGTAGATATTCTGTTTAGAATATTCTCTAAAGTCTTCATTGTTGTTCTCAAATGAATTGAAATGAAATACAATTGCATACAAAAACGTTTGCTCTCTAACAATAAATGTCTTAATGAAAACTGAGTCTCTATCTTACATAGTGCCAAACGATAAATTTACTAACGAGGTTTTGAATTTAGAGTCGTTCTTAATGTGCTGAATAAAGTATTTGAATAAAAAATAAATCATCGTGAAAAACTATGCTTAGCTTAATTTCAACCTAGAGTAATAAAAAACTCATAAATATTTAAAAAAAACTTCTACCATTTAATTTATTATTCTATAACTTAAGTGTGGATTTCTAGATCTCCCGCCTACTGGGAAAAAAGATGTATGATAAGAAAAATGAGCTTTGATTTAAAATTCAAAATATGTGATGTTATTCTTATTGCTTAGAATATTTTGTTTTTATTGAATGTTTTCATTTCATTTTGTTTTAAAAATATCTAGGAGTAAATGTATGGTTTCTTTGTTCTCTGAAAGTCTTTGGGGCTTCGTGCATATTATTTATTATTCCAAAACTATAAACCATTTCTTTCATCTAACAATGCTCTTTTTGGAGTTCCGTGCTTTTTTTTCTCCGGTATATTTTTATTAATGTCTTATGGGCTAAGGTAATTTTTACTTTGTATACAAGTGACTTTTAATAATGAATAGAATTTTCTGTTGTTTGTAATATATTTATTTTTAAAAATCAGCATTAGAGAGAGGATGTATGGTCTTTTTTTTTCTGCAACATATGTCATAATCAGGAAACATGTTTTTCTAGTAATTGTTAATTTTTATACAAATACCTGGAGAGTATAGAGATTCTAAATTAAAATTTATGTAATGAGAAGTCCTATTCGAAAGAAAGATTTTTTTTGTGTGTGTCCATGTATAAAATGAAATATATTTTATACGCGCTTTGCTATTTTTCTTGAAGATACCTGATTTATATAATACACATTTTCGTAGAAAATCAAGAATGAAAACGGATGCTATTTCTCCCTTTCACAATTCAAAATAATATATCCTTTTGTTTGATAAAAAATAACATATCCTTTTGTGTGATAAAAAATAATATATATTTTTGTTTGGTAAAAAATAATATATATTTTTGTTTGGTAAAAAACAATATATATTTTGTTTGGTAAAAAATAATATATATTTTTGTTTGGTAAAAAACAATATATCCTTTAGTTTGATCAAAAAATATATCTTTTGTGTGGTTTGATAAAAAAAAAATGTATAATATATCCTTTGGTTTAATATATATGTATATATATGTGTGTGTATTCTTAGGTTTGTTAAAAAAATATATACTTTGCTTTGATAAAAAAAATTTTGTGTCCTTTGCTTTGGTAAAAAAAGAATTAAATATCGTTTGGTTTGATATAAAAAGTAATATATCGTTTGGTTTTAAAAAAAATAGTATATATACCGTAAAATCCGGCATATAACGCGCACTTTTAACACAAAAAATAAGATCGAAATTTAGGGATGTGCGTTGTACGCCGGGTATAAAAATGATACCTTTAAAAATAAAAGAGAGAGAGAGAGAGATGAGCATAAAGAGAAAATTACACTACCACATATATATCGAAATGCTGTTTATTTAAAAGAAATGGCATACCTTATGAACTTTAAGAGTTCTAATTCTGAAGTCTACTTTTTTTCTTCAAAGGCCTGGAATAATACCTCGAATAAATGACTTCAAAAAATAAGAGCACTTTATTAGTACATTTCAAGTTTCTTCTGGAAAATGTGTGCGTTATACGCAGGATTTTACGGTACTTTGGTTTTGATTAAAGAAACCGAAAATATATCTTTTGGTTTGATAAAAGAAATAACGTGGGGCTTGTTGGCAATGTGTTCATAGAAATTATGATAAATTCTTAATGTGCATATAATACTAGGCAGGCATTCAATTATTATTATTTATTCGATTTTCTTTTTAAATAAATATCTAAAGTATTTATCGTTGTAAACAACTGTAGATTATGTAGAAGAAATATTGAACAGTAAATGTTCTTGTCTTTGTTCTCGATTTGTGTAGTTACAGGGATGAATTTGTAAATGTAAAATACCAGAGTTCAAATGGTTATGGAACACAGTAGTGGAGGAGGAAAAAAAGGAATAAACAGTTAATAATAAAATTTGCCGTGGTTATGGAATTGGGTTTGTAAATAGTAAATATAATTTGTCATTCTTGTACCTTTATTACAACGAATTGATTTGAGCTGAGTGAATAATTTTTGGGTATTTACACTATTGGATTCGTTAAAAATATTGTTTAATAATCATGCTTGTTTAGTGCTAATTATTGAATACATCCGATGTATTTTTACTTAATTTATTTTTGATCTCTATAATAGATATTTTAATAAAAAATGAGTTTTTTAATCCAATAAACACATTTTTTTAATTGAAATAGAATTAAATACAACCTTTTTTAATCAGTTTAAAGAAAATAATAATTTTAAAAGTTAAAATCTTTTATGTTTCAAAATCATTATAACCCCGAAGATAAACGTTGTATCTTAAAAGGTTTATAGTGTTTTTTTCATTGGAACGCTAACTTTTTTCAGAAAATGATTCGTTTGCTTCGAGATACAACAAAAGTAGTTCATGAGACAAAGCGATACATTGAGTTTTTTCAGAATTTCAAACAAAATAAATAATTTTAATAATACAAAGTAATCGTTTTTATAGATGTTACAGAAAGAGATTTAATGCATGCTTCAAAACTAATGAAATTCTGTATAAATAACTCAAGTATTCTCAAATTCAATTTAACCATAGGACAGCGCCCCCCCCCTTCCTAGGGGCGCGAGCATATTGAAAAGTTGAAAATAAAAGATTTATAAGATAAGTATTAATTTACTGAAAGGAATTAAAGCAAAATAATAAAAATTAAGTATATATTTACTCTGATATAATACACTTATAAATGTATCTGTACTCAGTATAATTTTTTTGATAATTTATCAATACTAAATTAAAAATAAGTTTAATAATTATTAGTGCCTCCATGGGCTTGTCATGTACAAAATTTAATACTTATCTTGATAATTTTTACGGTTTATAATTAAAGTACAATGCATTGTTATTATAGGGGGAGACAATGAAATTATGATTGAAAATTGGGTCGCAAATATTGAAAGTTTGAGAAGCACTGCCGTAGAGTGGAAAATAAATGTACTGTCTAAAATATGCTCGTTTTATTTTATAACATTTTCAAGTAAACTAAATGTTAGAATTATTTGGGGCCTTTTCAAGGAGAGCTTAAGCAGGATTGTAGTTCAGTAGGTTTTATTCGTACTTCATATTTTTTGAATTTTAAATCTTTTTTTTTAAATATAATGTTTTTTTTTATTTTCTGAAATTATTTTCTGATAATGATTTTTCGACAAGCAGTTTTTCTTTTTAATAATTATGAAAAAATACGTTCGTTTTCGAATTTTATGGTTCGAATCGGTAGTTTAAGTTCCTGATTACATCAAATAGAGTCGAGCTGAGTAAATAACACTTAAAGCAGACCATTTTCTTGTTCAATCTAGGCTCTCTTTCACTTGCATATCTGACTGCGTTCGGTACCGTGATTTGGAAAAAACGTTTAAATGAAGTAGTATTTTTTTGATATTTAATGTTATTTGAATTAGAATATATGCATGAAATTGTTTTAAGAATATTATTACAATAAAAACTATTAAAAGGATTTTTTTTTTGGCAAAATAGCTAGGGAAGAAAATGACATCTTTAAACTATTCTCCTTTTATGAAAAATGATATTTTTTCTATACATGTCTAAGATTTCTGTACAGAGGATGAACAAGGAATCTTGAAATATACTATGCATATTTTAATTCATTTGAGTTGAGAAATTTTTATAAATACTTATTATTTTAATTGATATTAAATCTGAAAATAATGTTAATTTCTCAATCCTAGTTCAGCTTCTGTACAGAAATTATACATTGGCAAAATCTTTTGTATATTAAATATTATATAAGAGAGGAGAATGTTTTGTGTGTGTGAAAACATGTCACTGTTTCTTCATTTTTTGGCAAAAGAATTGCACTTAAAATTTTTTATTGGAATAATATTGTTGAAACAATTTTATATGTATATTTTAATTGAAGTGACACTGAATATTAAAAAAATCATTTATACTTTCTTACAAAATTAAGGCTCCGAACGTAGTTAGTAACCTTAAATAATGAAAGAGAGGCGCTAACTCTCTGGCGTCGGCCTCGACTTGATGAATTCAGATTTTGAAGTTCTGTGACAATAGTCTACATGTTATTTTAAAGAGTTTATTAACACAAGGGAGATAGAGTTAAATTTTTCTTGTTTTTTGCTTATTGAAAATCTTTGTAATTTCAATAAAAAACGAAAAATTTTATTTTTTTAAAAAAAGTTCTCAATTAAGTCTAAAACGTGTTTTTTTTGCGAGACATTATTTTCTTTCTTTTGTACTATTTTTTCTTATATTTTGTACGTAATCATATTCTAAAACAATTAATTAGTATAATTAGTACTATCCATATATAATTTAACATTTATTTGAACAATTCGCAACAAACAAATGCTTCTGTTCAAACCAATAAATTTCCCCCTGTATCATTATTTGTATAAAAATTTATCATTTTCATCCATATCTTTTCAACTTGGCATTGATGGATGTTCGACAAATATTTTGAAAATTTCTTCAGCATTAATGATTAAAAAAAGTTCTATCGGAGACATAAAAGATCCCTAAAAATGTACTGAATTGAAAAACATATTTCATGTGTCATAAAAAAGTTCTTTTTCTATCCCATAATTCAACAGTCTAATAAACTATCAGTACAGTTCCGATGAAATTTATCACCAATGCCCTTTTTCATTGTCATGATGATCAATAATTTTCCCGCTCAGTGCTTGAAATTTCATCTGTGGTCTCATGCTCCTTTGATATGCAAATACGGCGATTCAAATCGTCATCTTGAAAACACCGTCTGCTCATTTGAAGTCGAGGATCCTCAGCAGTTAGAGTCGACCGCAAGCAGCGCCACCTAACGGACCATCCTTCTCCAAACATCATTCTCTCAGGGTAACCCTCACAAGTATTGGAGACTTTAGTAAAGCGCGGAGTTGGAAAAGTAGTAGGGCGCTAGCGCGGTTCTCTAATTCTATCTTATTCGTGTTGTTTTCGAAAAAAAAATTATTTGACGTTTGGTTATTTATTTTATTTTGTTTTAGTTCTTTCACATTTTTTTGTTGAGAAAAATTAATTCTTGACTTAATATTTGAGTTTTTAATTTATTATTTTTTAAAAATAATATCGAACTTGGAATTTTTTTGCGCCTTTTTTTCACATCCCGGAATGCTTTTTTATGTGAAGAGATTGATTTCGTGTTAAAAGCAACTTGAGCTGTTGCCATTTCTCGGTTCTTAACTCTTCGATTTTCTTTTACATTATTGGCTTTTTTACACCTGAATGGTTAAAATGGCTGAAAGTGGTTCCGGAGAAAAGGTATTGTGTCTTCTTTCAATTTTCTAACCTTAATGTATGTTATATTATTAAAAAAAATTTCTTGCATAAATTAAAATGTAAATTAAAAAATCAAATATGCTATTCTGAAAGTATAACATTGTTCCCTTAAAATTTTCTAGACTTATTTTTCATTTGTTCGCAAATATATAAAACTTTTTAATAATTTAATTTTATAAATTATTTTATATTACCTTTTAGGGAGAAGAAACGGACAATGTTATTTTAATATTAAAAATATTCAAAAAAATTATGTTTTTCTCAGAAAGGTTATTCAAGTGTAAATATAATCAGAGAAATGTAATTTTAAACATAAGTTATTTCAAACTTTAATTGCTAGTTTTAAATTTTTAAGCTTATAAAATTAAAAATTCAAACTTGTTGAGTTAGTCATAAAATAGGGTCAGTCTTTGTTAATGTTAAAGATACAAAGTGTGAGATTTATTTAGATGTAATATGCATAATTTTTACAGTGGGAGAATGGGTATTTTTATTGTAAGTTTAACTTGCATGTATGGAAACTTGCTATATGTCGGGTAATTTTTAAGTCTTCCAAAAATATAGTTTTTACCCTAATTTTTAAACATCAAAGAGCACTTCTAAAGAAAGTTGCTTAAATAATTTTTTAAAGCGATAGAAGGAATGGAAAAAAAAAAATAACGTGACTAATCAAATAGAACGAAATAGAAAAATTCTTACTTGATAAATAAATTCAAAATCAAATGTAAAAGAATTTTTTTCGAAAGAAATTCGAATAATTCCTTCTTTAGATCTGAACATTACTTTTCAGTGTAGAACACGGCTTACTGAAATTAGATAGTATTGAAACATGTTTCATATGACACGTGATGAATCTGTACATGTGTTTTGCAAGGCTTTCACACTAATTAAAAACATTGACCGGTTCCATTGCGGAAAATAAAATTCTAATGAAAAACGCTTCAGAGCCACACGTAAGGTTTCTTCTCCCTAACGGTATCAAGGTCACACACTAGTAGTTTGTTTTCAAACAAACATCTTGGCTCTAAACGTCTTGTTTTTCCTTCACCATGTAATGGAGAATCATCAAATTCTGAAAACGTGTAACTCCACTAAAACGAACATTATGTAGTAGAACTTTTAATGTTTAAAGTATTAGTTGTGACCTTGCCACCATTTTTTGTGTGTGTTCGTGTAGATGTAATTATTTCAGTATATATATTTATTTCCTGATGTTCGTGTTTTTATGTGCAAAAATGATGCATGAATTTGTGATAAAAGCTGAAAACTGTGGTGTTCTTGACTTCCTGCTGAAAGATTTTGTTGAGATTAAGACGAATTAATTATATGTAAAGATATATTCCATGACACACGTGTCACAACACGAGCGAATATTTGGTTTTAGAATTACTTTGTTTCTTAAATACGTATATTGAGGCACTGTATATGAATGTCAGTTGATAGTCATTATATTTAAAATATATTTATTTATACATATATGTATGCTGCAACATAGAAAACTCTTTTGGGATATGTTATTGAGAATTAATTTAGAGTTCCATAATTCATATTATATTAGGCAGTGATATAATTTTGTTTACACTTTCTAACTAGCTTTAACTCATAAATTTATTTATGGTATTGGTAAATTAATTGCTTAAATTTGATTTAAACTGTATGTGAATTATTTTGATGTAACTATATTACTTGTGGTTGTAATAAATAATACTTCTTTTTCACGAATTTCAGTTATATTTTCAAAATGATGTAAGGTATTGCTAAGTAATGTGCTCTTGAATTTACTTATAATTTAAAAAGTGACTCCTTTTGTAAATTTTTAAATAATAGTTCGTTTTTGGAACCACATTTCTTACAATGGAAGTCAATTCAATATGATTATTTGAAAGTAGTTTTAAATGAATTTTTATTACTTAATAATTATTTTCCCGAGTTATATAGTTTATAAATATGTATTTTTTTCATTTCAATTGTAATTTTAGTACGCAAGTATTTTCTTAAAAGAATATTTGTTAAATATGGCGCATGAATTCTTATTCTTTTACTAATAATTTTATTCTTTCTATAAAAATTAAAATTGCTTAATGCTTCCTAAGAAATCATGTTGTAATTTTGATTTATGCAAGTGAAATAATTATTTCCGTATTTCATCATGAGATTCCTGAATGCTTTTATCTTCAAAACTAAGATTCTAGCATGAAAAATTACCCAACGCTTGGAAATTTAATTACGAGAAGAAACTGTTAGCTAGAAAATGTTTTCTTTAATGCATTTATCTAATTAGCTTGGCCTCTCTCGTGTGAAGCATTTTCGTTTATGTTACGTTAAACGAATTTATAAGTTAATGGGACTTTCGTAAATATGATCCCAATGTTTCTTTTAAGGGTTATATGTTTCAGTTTCTCTATTTTTGTATCTAATGATCAGTAAAAAAGATATTAAATTACGTCTAATTTACTTTGTATAATTTCACTTAAGTTCCAAACTTTTGGTAGAGAAAGCTCTAATCCATGGTATTCATAATTAATTCTCCTGAGTGAAACGCAAAAATTAAATATGTGACGGTAATTTTTTATTTTAATGTATTGAAGTCTAATTCTACTTTTGTAAGTTTAATTAAAAATAATTTATTTGTTATAAATGGCTTCTTTGAATCATCATCAGATGAAAATTGTACTTTGTCAACTTTAGTTTGAAGTTGCAAACGATTTTAATAAAATTTTTCTGTTTTAAAATGTTTTATTTCAATGTAATTTATTTTAATATATTTTTATGGCAACTTGGTTTTT
Organism: Trichonephila clavata; assembly: GCA_019973975.1. Classification (NCBI taxonomy): domain Eukaryota; kingdom Metazoa; phylum Arthropoda; class Arachnida; order Araneae; family Nephilidae; genus Trichonephila; species Trichonephila clavata. Next base: position 13,015 of record BMAO01028720.1, read on the forward strand.
GTTTACCTAACATCTTCGCGGCAAATCATGCTTAGTAACTTTTATTTAAAATCGCAAACGATTTTCAAAAATATTTTTTATTTTAACGTAATTTTTATTTTCTAGTAATGGCAATTTTATGTGTTTACTTTCTGTTGAAAAATTTATTCGCTACCTGGTGAGTTTTCGTTTCATGCATGCGAGTTAATATTGTTAAAATTTAACTCTTTGAAGTATTCGAATTCCATTTTTGTAAAATTCTCACTGTTTTCGTATCCTACGAAAACTTTTTACATTTTATTATTATAGTATATTCTCAATCTCTTAACTTTTTGCATCAATGTTTTTAATTTTCTTTTTTTTTTTAAATTTAAAATTCGAAGTTTCCATTTTTATTGTGTGAATAATTCCTCAATAAATTAAAACTTTTGGAAATTTATGTAAAAATTTAAATTTTATTTACATGCTATAAATTTTTTCTCGATATTTGTCATTTGTAATAAATCATGATGATAATCATACCAGGTAGTTCTCGTTTCTATTTAAAATGTTGTTGAGTTTGAGTTGAATTTAATTGAAGTTGGAATTCGATTGAAAGTATTTTTCTTTCTCCTCTTTCAAAAATATTATCAAAATAACAATTCTACTATTTTTATTGATGACTTATTTTTCTCCGCCTTTTGAATATATTCAATGATTTCATAATGTCATGTAAATAAATGTATTAAGAAAATAAGCAGCATTTTTAAGCATGCTTCATAACATTCAAAAATAAGCATATTCCAGACAATTTTTCTTATAATTTGAATAAAGAAATTCTGAAAATATTTAATAATGATTATGTTTATAAAAGTACAAATATGTCTCACAAGATTAGAAGACGACAATGTTTTGGAAAATAAACTAAAATGTGACAAAGCAAAGGGAAATACAATGTACACATTGAAAAATGCACGTCTAAATATTTTTTAAAAAATCATTATAGTGAAGATGTATGGACACAAAACCATATTTAATACAAGGGTAATGTTTCATTTATTCTAAACGCTTCAAAAAACAATTTTTCTTCGAAAGTTTTAGATTTGTTATGTTTCATTTTTTTCGTCACATTTCCATTTCAAACTATTCTTGTACTTCAACTCGTTTAAGAAGAAATATTGCCTTCCATTTACAGCAACTTTCCTTGTGAGACGCCCTATACATCCTCGATTGGATTTAGATCTAGACTGAGAACAGGGCAATACAAAAACTATCTTCATTTTTATTTAAAAATAGTTTTTTATGTGTGTGTAAAATTTGAGGCAGGGATAGGAACATGTCCTCATAACATGTCATAGTTTGAATCACCTAAAAATTCACCAAAATCTAATATATAATTTTTAGAGATAGTGTAAAAAGTTCACAATTTTGGCGTTCTTAAAAATCCTAAAAAGACTAAGGTATAGTGAGCACAATTTCCTCAAACTGCCGCAATCTGATCGCCTTTTTGCCTAATATAGTACGTCCTTGGGTCTTACGCAAATCAAACTAGTAGCATACTAAACCATCCGGGCTATCCATATTGCATTTTGCTTCGTTTGTGAACAATGTGAAATCTATTTGTCACTGATGTGATTTGAAGGCCACTGAAATTGTTTTCATCATAAAACTTTCTGAGGAGAGGTTTATGTAACATACTTTTATGAACAATAAATTCTTCATTTCTGATTTTTCTAAAAATTGTGTTCTGTGAAATATTCAGTGTTAAAATGCCCGGGTTATTCCTCGAAATAGTATTTTTTGTGTGGAGATCATTTTCATAATTTTATCATTTCTCTTATTTGTGACTTTTAGTCTTTTTGGGTGATATTTCAATGTGTGTGCTTTTGTTTTTCTTTTTAAAACGTGTTAAATATCACACACCGAACTATTTACAACTAAGGCAATTTGTTGTAATTTTCCCTTTTGCTTTTTAATCTGTATACTGAAACGATGTAAGCCGCGATTTTGACATCATATTTTGAAAAAGCTTAGATATAATCAGCTTTCTGTGAAATTGTTAGTCTATAGTGATGATGTACACATAGACGTCAAGAATCACATGACATTAGAAATTTGCATAATTTGAGATTTTATCCATACTTTGGGATACCAAATTTCAAAATATTATGTTGTTATTTGTGATTAATGATTGTATTTTATTTTATTTTTTTGCAAAATTCTAGACAAATTTTGTAACACAGTATTACACCATGTTGAAGCGTTTTCATTTTGCGTTTTTCCAAATCTTTAAAAATAAAATTTCTGTGAAAACTTTAGAAAAGGTTGTACATGGTTTTGATAACTGAAGTAATTTTTCATCTTTGTCGCTTAATATTTCCAAGCGTACTTCTATGTATTTGTTAAAAGAAGTAATATTTTTTTAAGTTTTAATGTTGCTTCTATGAAGTGAAATTGAATTGTTCTTGAGTAATGATTACTCATTTTAGTGACATTTCGTAGAAAATTCATAAATGTGAGTTTTCTATTATATGTACAGTCCTCTCGGTAGTACGCAGTTGAAGGGACCTATGAAAAACTTCGAGTTATCAAGAGGGTAGGAAAAAACTCCCAAAATACGCGAAGAGAATTTTTTTCTAACACATTTAAGTTTGTGAAACTATGTAATAAAACAACAATTGTACATGTGTATAAAATTAATATTATTAAAATTAATTAAAAAGTATATATTATATTCAGTATAAATATTATACAGAAGTTAAAAGTCCTGTATTAAAAGAATACTATTATGTATTAAAACAAGTATTAAAAGAATACAATTATGTATTAAAACAAGTATTAAAAGAATACATACTATACATAATTAATTTTTTTTTGACGAAAAAATCTGTTATCTTTCTTTGTTTGATGGCATTCAATTTAACTTTGTCAATAGATTTTGTAGAAAAAATGAAGCTTGAAAAACGTCTGCATCAATATAGTTTTGAAGGAAAAAGTTGCTTAGTTTGTTTACAGACACTCAAGCTTCTGTTAGTTATCGGAGTCAACTCCGATGGTCATCAGAGGGGCTACATTACAGGGGAGTCAAGCAGTGAGACAATACAACATAAAACATGTAAGCTCCAACCTGTTTTCTACAGGATTCTACATGATAGTGAGTGTTTGAATTGTCGAGAGTTTTATTGGATCACTCCGAAATATCGCGTGTTGTATTCTGGCCAGTCACAGATTTTACTTCGAAATATTGAGTGTACCAAAACGCATTATTTTAGCTCGAAACATCAAGAGTATTTCTAGGGGCTGAGCATATGCTTGGATTTAATGAGAGGTTCTTATTATCGAAGGTTTGATTTAGCGAGAGTCGACTGTATATTGTTTGTTCAAGTCCTTTCCCATTGTTATAAAATTTAGTTGTAAAATAGATTTTTATATTAATAACTGTAATAAAATGTTAGCGCTTAAATCTGTTCTTAGTAGATAAAAATAAGAGGCTAATTCTGCACTTGATAAATTTAAACTATATCTCATGCAATAACTGATGTGTGCTATATTCAAAAAGATTTCGAATTATTCGTAGTAGAGTGACGTGCATTGAAGCATCACTTTCGATGGGGACTATTTGACTGATTTATAATACCTGTTCGATGACGTCATTTCTGCTGTTGTTAGATCACTCACCATTTGAACCAAACGAATTTAAACTAATTAATCCATTGTTAAATTTTCCTTACATGCATTTCTATTGCTGGAGTATAATTCAACCGTAACTGTTTAATCCAGATATAAAATTTGTATGAAGTACATTATTCTATTGATGATAAAATGTGCTTGAATGATTGTCAGGAAATATTAAATATGTCGAAGAATTTACATTTTCAAACCACATATATTACAATAAGTCTATCTTTTGTGATATCACGATAAAAAAAAATTACACTCTTGCAGTTATTCAAACAAGTAATTTTAAAACTAATAGATTGAACTCGGTATCTTTCAAATGCAGTTATTGTTCAATGGCGTGAACTCGTGTCAGGCATTGTTTCTTTTGAGTCCTGGAACTATTAATGACTTCCATGTGGAGAAGCTGAGGCACATTCAATTTGTCGTGTCCCAGAGTCTTCACATTGGCGTTGTGTGGAATCTTGCTGAAAGGTGCCAGCTGGGGAGGTCACCTCGTAATTTGATTGTGGTTCAAAATTATGAGGTCTGTCACCAAAAGTTCTGTTTTTTTTTAAGTGTAACGATATTACAAACATTCAATAAGCAGTTTTTGATCAAATCTTCCGATGCTGAAACGAGGCCGTGGTAGCCCTGAGGTTATAATCATGGACTCCTGGCCAGCGTGTCGTGGGTTCAAATCCAGGTGCCACTGTAGAAAAGCTGGTGCACGTCAAATCTTTGGAGCTGAAAAGATTTAACGTGGGCATCCCGTTTATGTGGAGTGATAGTTTTGAGAGCGAAGGGGGAGGGGCGGGTGCCAGCTCAGGTGTCTTGCTCGTCGCTTGACCGAGGTTTCAAATTACGAGGTCCTTTCCCAATAGCTCTCGTTTATTGTTTTAATGTCCTATGAAAATGTAGCTCTCACTCACTCCGGTGCTGGAACTATTTTGAAATAACTTTTAATTTGATTCATTTTAATCATATTCAATTTTAAATAGCTATTTTTTTTATTAATAACTATATACTGATTACATAATTATAGTTAGGTATCTGTCCACAGTAACAATTCTTTAAACATCTTTTTTAATTATAAAAACTGAAATTAATTTTTCGCCTCTCGTTATAATAATAAAACTCCGTACACATATATATATTTCTTGTCTTAAAAAAAAATCAAATTGTAAATAGTTCATCTTTCCCAAATGACTGCTTTCTTGTTAATAAGATGTAGAGAGGAAAACTAGCTGCAATCCATCTGCAGGAAAATATAATGTCGAGAGTCGCGTAACTGGCTCGTTGCCGTAGCGGCTGCTGTCAGGTAGAAAGGAATTTTATTTATAGAAAGAGAAGAGGAATTTTTCTGGTTATGAGAACACGAACTCTTTTCTTTTTACTCTCGCTTTTTCGCTGGGCGACGAAACTTCATCTTTTCGCTCTGTCAGTAAATAACCCCCCAAAACATGCATTTTCTTTTACTCTGGCGAATAACCTGCAGTGACAAAATAGTATTTATCTTTGGATTAATAAATTCATTGGACTTATTTATGAAGTATGGTTGTGTGTACCGCTAATGTGATGATAAAGATATAAGAGTGTTTTGCTTGATGCTACTTGTATCTTTCTTGTTTAAGTAAGGGGTCTCAGGGGTGTTAACTTTTTCTGGAGGGCTGAAAATATAAACAATATTCAAATACATATAACTCTTTTAAATTAAAATTAAATAATTCGAATCTTTTACACATTATTTATAAAGGAATAAGGCTTCAGAAAAGTGTAAAATGTTTAAAATATAATCATAATTTTAAAAATTATAAGCATATGAAAATTAGAATTTTTTTAAAGGAAAAAAAAATTAAGTTTTACTGCACGCATGCTATTTTCAAAAGTATTAGCTTTAATTACTAGCAATAAGTTGATTTATAAAGTTAAATGTATCTTTATTACACCCTAGTAAATTTAAATAAATAGAATAATAAATTATAATTTTTAAAAAATAAAAGTTATATTTTCAAATTTTTTTTAAAGATTTCAATATTTTTCAAATATTTTGAAATACAAAAGACATATTATTCTTAATTTACTAGGGCTTAAAGTGTATGATACATTTTATAATTCTATAAAGTTTTATGCATCAAAGACTACTATTTTAGAAAATAGCGTGCGCGCAGTAAAACTTAATATTTCTTATAAAAAATTTCTTATTTTCATATGCTTATAATTTTAAAAATTATTAATATATTTTAAACATTTTACACTTTTCTGAAGCCTTATTTCTTTATAAATAATGTGTAAAAGATTCGAATTATTTAATTTTAATTTAAAAGAGTTATATGTATTTGAATATTGTTTATATTTTCAGCCCTCCAGAAAAGGTTAACACCCCTCAGACCCCTTTGTACCCGAGGGTTATGGAGAATATCGGGTGATAATAAATTAAAATGTTTGAATTTTCGTTGTAATTGATCTCCATTATATAAATGGTTAATTTTTCCTTGTAAGTATTTTTTATATCCTTTTAAAAATAACTGAGAAATAAAAAATAAAAATGTGTATCGTTTAACATTCAGAATTCATACCTGTAAATTGTACCTTACTTATATATATATATATATATGGTTTTTTTTTTTAATTGAGACAGATAAAAAATAGTTCCTGAGCACCAGAAGTAGAACATACAAAATAAAATAAAAAAGTAAACAACCAAACAAAAGTAATGAAAAAATATCAAAAAATAGTAAGTTACAAAGTACATTACAAAATAAAACAATTGCCTAACAAAAACAATGCAATGAAGTTACAAAACACAGAAATGAAATTTAACAAAATCAAATCAATGTAATATAATCAATGTCAACATTATGTAAACAAAGCTTTACTTGAAACTAGTTGAAAAAAATTAGTCCAGTTGATTTTTTATGAACTTGCAATTTAACTTTCAGGCATTTTTTAAAATTCCTACTATTAGTTCACTCTTTCTTCCTATATATATATATATATATCGTTCAATTTTTCATTCGTTAATAAAATACTTTCTATTCATCCATTCAAGTTCAAATATATATTTTTTAAAACTTGTAGTGGATGACACATGATGTTAATGCAGTTTTTCAAGCATTAATTCATTAATTAAATGAAAAAATAAATAAATAGTAACAAACAAAGAAATAGCCCAACACCATTTATAGAAAGGAAAATGGAAATTTTTGCAAGGAAAAACGCTTTCTGTTTTGTTACTTAATATTGTGATTATGTCATATGCAGAAATATATATTTATATATTAATTGTAACTATTTAATAAAAAGTAACTAAAATAAATTTTTTTTTGTTGACCTAAGTAGGAGTTGATTAAAAAATTTTGTTTTACATTACTTGTTTTTTTCCTTTCTTAAATTTGGAACAATAAAGGATAAGCTTTGCTAAAGATTGTTTTTATACTTATCATCTTTGCGTTACCGACTAAATCTATTCATTTTTAACTTTTTCGCATTTTTCAGTACAACGGAAAATAAGCTTCTGATTTCATTCCACCGTTGTTTTTATATGGAGTAAATATTTTAAATTTCTTTTAATCAAATTTTTATCTAACTTACCTCGCCTTGTAAACATTTTATGAATTATTGTGAACTGATGAGTTAGCTGAATACATTATTTTTCGATTCTTCCCTTTGAAAATAAAGCTGATCCTTTTTTTTTCGCCTTTAAATTTTTCGAGATTGGCCTTCTGATTGTGTTTTAACGCATTTAATTTTGGGCTTCTCATTTGGTTTATTCATCATTCTATATCTTTAGTGTAATTTTGAAGTTTTCTGAGAGTGAGATATCAGAATTTGGGATTAAAATTCAGATCTTCGTCACCAAAATTTCGCTGCGTAACTCAAGTAAAAATGTCTTTAATCTTGTTTGTTCCATGGACACCTGGACAAGTAATGAAAAGCCACAGAATCCATTTCAGGTGAACTTCACCTTTTAATGACATGTCTTTTCTAATGACATGCATAATATGAAATAAAAAATAAAACTAGGAATTATATAAATTGAGACGGGCACAGTAGGCCTTCGTCCTCTCTATATGGGCTGTTGCACCACTGAGTTTAGTTTATGAATTATATATTAGATAATTACACTTAAATATGCTTGCTGTATCATAATACACTGTAAATTTTATTATTTGCATGATATGAATTATATATAAAAGTAGTAAGATTTTAAAAGAGGCATTTTTGAATTTGTTATCGTATTCCTTGTCTGAAAATCTTAAGTTATCTTAAGATTTTCAGACCTCAAAGATGTGATCTTAAGATATCTGAAGATGTACTTCAAAAATGGAATTTATCGCTAGGCCCGTTGTCTACCCTTGGACCCGGTTAGGTTTGTGGGAGAAACTGAATAATCAGTAGACATGATTCACTCTAATTATTTTATTCTCTACAAAATATCAAGCAGACACAATAACAATCTAATTAAGATAACAGATCAGATAGCAGAGCGCGGAGGTGAGTTTCGTTAGCCTGTGTATATTAATACGGACCCTCAACTGATTCCACGATAACTTAAACCATCTCAATATAAACTACGTCGCGCACTAATAATCTAAACTTCTGTTTATATAAGGATCACGATACCTGTACTTTTATGAAGTCAAGTCCTACACTTGAGTCCTTGAAGGCGATTCTTATCCGGATTTAATCACCGTCGATTGATCCTCTCTCAGTAATCTTCAATTGATAAACTCCGATTGCACTTAATCATTTCACGATCCTTCACTCTCCAACAAATCAACTAACTCTCCAACTAACAACTAACTCTCCAACTAACTCTTAAAACTCGGAATATAGAATTTATATAATATACTTAATTTGCATAATCACGCTTTCTTCACTCAGTGAAAGTTGGTTGAATTAAATATTTTCCTTAAAGTGAGTCCTGAAGGGGTTAGTAGAGCCGCGTATAGATCCGTCTCAAAACTTCCGTCTTCCGCAGGTGATTTACGCGTTACAGTTTGAAAAGAAACTTCATAAATTATGACATTGATTACCCATGAAATTTCAAAAATAAATCTCTTAAGAAATAATTAATGAGTAAAAAAAATCACACATTAATTATCTCAAATTAAGTAATCTTATTGAATTAAGTTATTTTTGTTGATAGATCCATTTAGTATTCTTGTAATTTAATCAAACAATGTAATAATTCGAATTACACGATGATATTTATCACTCAACTGTGATATATTTCCATGTTAATCTCTCGGATCCTTAAAACCTTTATTGAGACACTTGATTTTTGGTTAAAAACTTTTATTCCAAGTCTCATGTGAATGGTTCGAAGTTAACAGAAAAATATGTTGCATCTGTTTCTTTTAGAGTTCAAAATTTTTTGTAAAAATAAAGTAAGTCTCTGTGTTTAACTTATGTTGTTGGTCCATACTCGTGTTAGTAAAATTAGTGTTATTTACTGAAACAAATGCAAGTTATTATTAAATTCTCCACCTTACCTAATACACTCGATATCGTGTTTCTGATTTCCATATTCTTTGAATTTATAAAATGATTCAGTTTTCACTTGACAGTAGCTTCCCAAACAAGGAGTTCATTAACCGCAGTAGAGACACTTAAATATCTTTAGATACTTCTCGGCGTCTCTCCCACACTCAAATGACTTACTCTTCTCAGAATAGATCTCGGATCAAGATCTCTAGAGCATGCCGAGGGAGAAACCAAAACAAAAGATGACTTATTCTCCATTCGTCTCCTTCGCATTTATTACATTGGAGCGTAATGATGTATTAATGGTTTCGCAATTACACCGAAGGAGATTAAGAGGCGGTAGTGTTCTTGCATTAGATGTGGAAGTCCATGATAGATTCTGTCCGCGTTTCGTTTTGTGTCTTTGATTTCAGAATGTTTTGGCGAGATTTTATTTGGCTTAGAAATGATCATTTTTTGAATTTTGAGTGTTTCTTGAATTGTTTTATATTTTGAAGTAGCCATTAACCATCCCTGGGTATGTCATTATATTGTACGAGTATGTGTAGTGTTTTAAAGTTTTTGATATCAAAATCATAGCAGCGTGATTTTGATGATATTGAAAAACTTTCTGTAGCCCTAGCCTCTTGATTTGAAATACACCAGACTTGAGTTTCTATTACAAAAGTAGAGTTATCTTTTACGCCCACGTTAACCCCTCCCCTTGGAAGTCAAATTTTGAAAAACCTGCTATTAGCGAATTTCTATCATGCTTTTCAAATTTCAACTCTGTTTTAATAGTTTAAAAAATAGGATTTTTTTTCTTCTTTACGCCCGCTTGAGAGTCGATTATTGCTCTCAGAGTCGGTTTAATATAAACGGGAATATACTCTACAAGAGAAACATGCTTGACAATTTCAAGTCTATTGGCTTAATAGCTCAAAAATATGTCAGTTTAATAGTTTTTTGGTTATATAGTTCGTCAGAGCTTAGGTGCTCTAGGGAGGAAACTGGGCTTCAAAAATAACTTGCGGTAATTCGTATCTCCTATATGGTGCCGCTCTAAAAAGTGATACCTGCTCTCTGGGAATGTTCTGGGTCTACAATGGTAAAAATATCAATTCGCAGTCCCATTGGGAAAAAAAGTTCAAAAACAGGAATTTTAAAAAATATATACGTCTTTTTAACTCCCGCACCCCTCCTGAGAAATGATTTCAAGGATGTTGGAGGTCCTTTACATTCTAAAATAAGCATGCTTGCCAAATTTGAAGTCTGTTGGTCTGATAATTCAAGAAAGGGTTTCTTTTTTATCTATAAAGGGCCCATAACCCCTACCCCATTCCTGGGAGTTGTTTTTCTCAAAATCCGTACTTAACGCATCTCTACACAACAACAACAAACAAGCTTGTATTTCAAGTCTGTGAGTATAATAGCGATGAGTAAGTGCAGGAGTGAGTCTTTTCTCTTGAGTGAGAGCTTTTGTTTTATTTATGGATTGATTACAGCAAAACTAACCTTTTTCTAAGATAAAAGTAAATGTGTGTGTGTGAAATTATATCTGAACTCGTGTTTCAAAAGTAAAAATCATAAGTAAATAAAGTAAATGTGTAATGAATGTACTCGTACCGGCGTTCATGACTGCTTTCACCAAAAATGAATTTATTTTTCAAAAAAAAAATGTTATAAAAATAAAAATGTTCTTTTAAAACACTTTTTTTTTGGTTCAACTGATTCAAAAATTAAATATTCTTTTGCTAATCTATTAATTTTTTATTACTTCTATTAACATTTATTCAGGAAATAAAAAGACACTTGAAAAATAGTCAAATTATTCAGATTTTTCTGACAATTCTTGACTTTTTTGAACAATGAAGTGTATTTTTAATGAATATATTATTTTAAAAATAGAAATTATTTTATTGTATTTTTTCCTAAAGATTAACAGAGTATTAATATTAAGTTTTCAACTACGGTAAAAATATTCAATAAACCACAAATGCTTATAATTATTTAGGTATAAGTTATATCTAAATATGTTTTCGGTATTACCATTCTAATGGAAATAGTTCACATTTATTTCTCTTTCAGAATAATAATTAATATTTTTCATTTCCAATTTCTGGAATGAAGTCTTGCTAGGTTATAAATAAATTAAAACGATCTATATAAATTACATTTTTCAAACACAATTTGATTTAAAGTAACATTCGATCTTCGAAAAGTAATTCACCCTTGGCATTGAACCCTTTGTTATCCGATTTGCATACATTTATTCCGAAGTTATATAAGATTAAATAGTTTCTCACATTTCTTTCGCTTCATTAAATAGTGTTAGATAACATTTTTTATGCGCATACAAAAATCAATATGTAAATTGGTTCCACCGTTGAGTGCAGCTTTTTTAAAAACCTTTGATACAGCCATTGACTCTTCTATTTTTTCCTTAACATTCTTTTTAAAAGAAAAATTGCCGAATGAATACGATTTCAAGATGAAGATCCCGAAAGAGGTTAAGTGCATTAAAAAAAAAGCTGAAGAAACTGATCTAGCGTAATTTAGTTTTTCTGTCAGTCTATACCATTCACATTTTTTAATGAATAAATTTATCTTTGCATTTTTTTAATGGAGAGAAATACCTCTTTCGGATCTAAGAAAAAGACTTTCGAATTTCTCTTACCATTCAATTAAAATCGTCTGTTTCCTTGGTTTATATTTTTTGTCGTTGATAATTCTAGAAAAGTGAATTCTATTTTTTAATGTAATTACAATTATTCTTTAAGGGGAAATATTTCTGCGATTTAATTAAAATCGTTTGGGAGTTAGTTTACCTTTATTCTTATTTTGGATTTATTTAATTATTCAAATTGGAATCATGCCTTTTATACTTTCAATATTGACTGATTATGATTAAGATAAGAATTGATTAAATTTTTTATATTCTGAGATTTACTAGTTTAAGTTATTACAAAGTGAAATGTACAGTAAAAAGTATCAAGTTAATTATATTTAAGTTTCATAAAATCGCTGATGGAGCTAAAAAAAAAAAGGTGAGAAGTTCTTTAAGGTATACGACTACTTGCGACAATTTTTTTAAAAAAATGGAGATATGAGGATTTTTTTTGTTGTTTTATATTGGGGGGGGGGTACATTCTAAGTAAAATATGCTAAAATTATAAAGTGAAAAAGAAATTATTATTACTAAAATGGGAAAAAAGTTTACAAAAAATAACGTAAACGGGGCCTATTCTGTACCAAAAGTTTATAAGCACATTTTCAATTTTTTAATTATGATGTTTTAAGAGAGATGGGGATTTTTTTGTGGTTTTAGATTTGTTTAGTACATTCTAAGTAAAATATGCTAAAATTATAAAGTGAAAAAGAAATTATTACTAAAATGGGGAAAAGCTTACAAAAAAGAACATAAACGGGGCCCATTCTGTACCAAAAGTTTATGAGCAAATTTTCAATTTTTTAATTATGATGTTTTGCTAAGTTATTCATTTTTGAAATGACCTTCAGGATAAAAGATATTTTAATTTTTACGAAAAACTAGAGCACTTTGTCTTAGTTATTTTATGAAATTGCTTAAAAAAACAATGATTATATTCACATGAGGGACTGTAAATTTTATAATAAAACAGTGATTGATAAATGTGAAGGTTAAGACTACTGTTATACAGAACATACACAAAAAATTTCAATAAATTATTTTCAAAACTTTTTGAGCAATCGCTGTCCCCGTTTGAGCATTTTCAAAAAAAAAAAAAAAAACACATTTCGAGTAAAACGTTTTTTAAAATATGACATCTTGCTTAAAGTAATGACATCTGCTTTTACTAAAAGGCTTGTAGTTTATGTTCTATTGAACAGAAAATAATAAACTTGGTATTTTTATAAAGCTAATAAAATGACTTTTAAAATAGTCTTAAAAAATAGTTTGTCAATTTTTGACAAAATTCGAAATTTTAGGGTAACTTAAATACTATTAAAAGAGAAAAAATGTCATGTGATTGAATCTTATTTGGGCGAAGGAGAATGATTCATAGATGAATTGTATCAACAAGAAAAAAGTAAAAATATTATTTAAAGATTGTAACCGTTTTTTTCATAACTGTAACTGAATGTCCCGAGCATAAGTAACACCCTGTATCTACCACCCGTCTTCAGTAGACGCCAGGTGAGGCAAGAATGTAGTCGTTATGAAAAATCGTCCGTGTTCTTTGCCCATTATTTTTGCTAACGAGATGTGTTGTTTTTGTGTAGCCTAACTTAAATTAATAAATAATTGTTACACTAAAGAGAGACTTATTGAACCCAACCCCGAGTTCACCACTTTTAGTTTGAGTTTTAACATCAAACGCTCTACACAAACTGCATTAGTCCCAAAAATGATAAATTTATATAAATTTTATTCACGTTTTCATCTTGGAATTATATTTCTATGGAATTAATTAAACGGAAATTTTTTTTTTTCGGGATGGGAAAGTTTTTTTTAGAAAAAAAAAGAAATGATCTCGCTTTCTTTTGTTATAAAAGTGCTAATTAAGCACTTTTTTTTATTAATTACAGTAGTTCATAAAATAAATTTAAAAGGGAGTAATCAAATACTTTTTCAAGTACTAGTATATTTAACCAGAGAGAAAAGACATGATTTTGGTTTTGTTTTTACCAGGGGGATGGCAACCTTTTAACTGTGACCTGCCAAACCAATCTACCTATATGATTCAGCGTGCCACACAGTAGAACTTATTTGAAACAATTCGATTCCCGCAATAATTCATGCAGAGTTAGTGAATTGAGGCCAACTATATAGGTTTACAGTTTTATTTTGCATTGATTTTTCGTAATTTAAAGATATTTCTTAACATAAAAATAAATAGCTTTCAACAAAAATAAAAAATTAAAAAATGTACATTTACTATGTATTTTGAAATGTATTAAAATAAATAGACAAATAAAGTATTTCCCTTTGTTATAGTTAAATAAAAAGATAAATAAAACTTTTAATGCGAACCTAGTGTTTGCACCGCTCTACTTTCACATCGCAAAATCAGGGACTGACTTTCAATTTGACACGATTCTGAGCACTCAGTTGTTAAACAATGTCTTTGTGCACTCGAAATATTTTTCATATGAGGAAAGAATTTTTACTTAAATACGTATAGAACCAAAAGTGGAAAGCAGAGTACATACAATTTTCTCTCTTCAAATAATCAAATCTCTCAAGCAATGAGATTGAATAATTTACAAAATGGTTGTAAGTTTACCTTTAGAGTTGTTTTTCAGATTTTTTCGTAATTCGTAAATGTCCATAATTCTGAAGATATTCGTCTAATAAGGTTCATTACAAATTTATCAACTTCCATCCACTCAAAATCGGCAAATTTGTGTGTCAGTGCAGAGTGCCACTGAGAATTGCACCGCGTACCACAGGTTGCTGAAACGAGAGTTATTTTTTAAATTCAAACACACACACATCATCAAAAAGAATTTAATTGACTAACAACACCCCCCGCACACAATGATTCGTTACCTCATTTAATTTGTTTATATACTTGAAAAACTTTAATTTTCTTCCCGGATTAATTTATAGAAATTTTGTAAATCGATTCATATATATATTTTTATTAATTATTTAAAGTATTTATAAAATTGCAAATGTACGCTCAACTTTCCTAATAACTCTTCAGGATATTCTTTGTTTTTAACGAATAGACTAGATTTTTTTTTATTTATTTTTTATGAGAAAATGCTGAAAAGCAAAACTTAAATCAAATTGTCAAAACAAGTCTTTCTCTAAAATTTAGCATCAAAATATTTCTACTGTAAAAACAAACAAACAAACAAAAATAGAGCAAAACCTTGGGTTATTTTAATAAACGTATACATGCCTGAAATAGCAATATTTTTTGAGTCGCACGGTTTCTGTTTTCCATTTTCCTAAAAATGTTCCTGGAAATGCTCTTATCATTATAAACAAAGAAACTTGTCATTATGTTTGTGCAATCACTTTTTTTCTATTTAAAGAATCATTCTAAATTTTCGAATTGAAGTACTTCAATTTATCTTATCATTTTGAAGTATTACCACTAGAAAGATAATTTAAGGAAATGATAAAAATATATATCTATTTTCCTCCACCTCGCCGTTTGATAATACTTCAAAATATTACATTATTTACATTGAGAATGTTCTATTGCATTTGAAATTTGATTCCCTTTCTTCATAATTAAAAATTAAAAAGCCTCAAATAACTCGGTAATAAAATTGATTAGTACATTAAACAAAACGATTTTTTTTTATCTAAGAATGAATCCATTTTTGATTCATGAAATAATTTTTTTTAATAAATGAGTGAATGAGAATTTTATATTAACGTTGTGGTGGCGGGGTCCTACCTGGGACCCCGCTCACTCTGCCCGGCGCGTCTCTAAGTGTGGGAGGAAACATAGCATCACCATTAAACACCATAATAACAAATATATTTATTCAAGTACTGACAAACACTTAAACAATCACAAGTTTAACTATAAGAAGAAACCTAGGAGTGATTCCCAAAACGTCGATTAATCCTAATACTCAATTCTAAGTAAACCCGACTACCAGAAATGGACAAGGATAACTATCACTAACTGACCTCAGGTCGGTACTGAATCTACTATCTTCAATCTGATAATTTACTTTTATAATTTATACCTTTTAAACGCGCGCTAAGTTCGTGAAGTAATTCTCCGGTATTAAACTTACTTGACAGCTTGGCTGCTCCTTCTCTCTATACATCTACAAAACCTAGACTCTATATAGTCGAACTAATCAATATATATCCATCTCGTGTTTTTCCTGAAAAGGCTGTGAACTAGTATAAATGCTAGCCCCAAAGTTTCCCAAGAGGATTAGTTCGGAAATATCACGAATAGCCCCGTCACAACGTCTCACTATGAACAGTGGCGTAACGTACACCACCGTAAACCCTCGCATCGCCTAGGGGTCCTACAGCTTGACTGACGCCAATAGTAAAATCCGGCTTGAGGTCCTAAATTTGATTTTGCTGTTGGGCTCTAATGTTCTGCGCTACGCCACTGACTATAAAGCAACATGAGGGCTATTCATTGGCGACGAACCTCGGGATTTTTTGACTCGGTCAAATGACGAGGACGACACTGAACTCTCCCACTTCTCTCCTACACTTATCTCCGATCTTCCGCACCACACCTTTGAGCTTGGCCACAATTTTTAATAAATAAATGAAGCATAAAGATGTCTGTAATCTCTTTGTTAATATTAATTATGTTTGTTTTGTTACATTTTTAGAGTTACAGTTACTTTTTACCAGGTTCCTGGTACATCATTAAAATGTATGTCAATTCGATAATTAAGATTTTAGATTTGATCGCTTTAAAGAAAAAATTAGCAGGGTCTTAAAATAATTTAAAAGAATTTTATCATTAAATTCAAAAAGGGTAAAAACGAAATACATATTCATTACATTTCCGTTGATAGCGTGAGAAGATTTTGAAGATAGTTTTTATTGTCTTTTATTTATCATTAAGTTCAAATATACCTCTCCTCCTGTTTTGAAATTATGCACCAATCATTTAAAAGAGACTGACTAAAATATATATTTTTATAAATGGAAGGGGGGAAAGATTTATACTGGCATTCCCCCCCCAAATTATGCTTCCTCATAAATTAACTGTACTTTAAAAACGATAGCATGCTTTCTCTCATTAAATTTTCAGACTTAAAAATGAACTTTGATTAATTCATCAGCTCGTTTATACAGCCTTTGTCTTTTAATTCCTTCTACTTATTAATTATCTCTTACATATTTTTCTTTTTATCGTTCGATATTTTATGTAAAAATAACTATCCAAATTTTCAATTATGTCATTTCTAGTTAGATTTCAGTGTGACGTACCGAAATGAGTTTGACAACTACATTCTGAAAGTCATTTTTGCAAATGTTGCATTTTTCACAATCCCAACACTTATTAAAAAATGAAAGACTCTTTTATCCGTAACTCAGCTTGCCTCTTTCTCCAATTATGCTCTTGTTGCCGAAGAAGGTATGTGGATGAAACGATTAGCTGTGCCACACGAACTTCTTGAACAATACAAGACCCCCGCTTGGTTTTCATAATCGCTTTTAAGTGTCCCATGAGATGCAGCTGGGGTTGATGGAACGAAAGTGGCATTCTCAGAAACGGTGGTTTGTTCTTTTCTTTTCGAACAAAATTACCTAGGAAGATTTTCCAAGAAGGGGAGGGATCTTTTGAATGCTTCAATTGCCAAACATGCTGTCTGCTTACTTCTAACAAAAATGCCATGGACATTCGATTATGGTTGGGAAAAAAAGAACTCCGTTAATCGAAACTGATTTTTTTCCTTTCCATCTTCTTTGTCGGATGGAATTGAATGTAAGCAGAGAGCTCATTCAGATGTTGATTTTGGTCTCTTGAAAATGCAAAAAAGAGCGTAAAAGGAGCGTTGAAAGGTCCACGTGGAATATTTTAACTTGGCTTTTTTTTGGTATTACACAGCTGCAATCGATGTTTTTGCGGCTATTGATTCATTGAAGTGGATTGTGCTCCTTTTTTTCAATTCCGAGTTGTTATTTTTGTGCTGTATTAAATATTAATATCGGAGATATTCAGGCGATAGCAAAGTGGAATTGTGCTGTAATTATGGTGTTTATTTACATTGCATTTGCAGTCAAGATATTTTTATTTATTTTTTCGCAAAAGATGAAGCACTTTAACTTGAAGCTAATAATATGCCATGTAACTGAAGCATGTTATTAAAATATATTTATTGATTCTTGAAGCACTACTTATTGTAAATTAATTATTCCATTGGAAAAATGTTTGAAATATTTCTAACAATAAACATTTTTGTAATATTGAAGCAATGCATTTGTGGCGGTGGTATTTATATAAGCCATTAACTGTCTCCGAATTGAAGTGATCATTTTGGTCTAGGGGTAAGTCATGTGCTTACGGAGCGGGAGGTACCGAGAACGAATCTTCTTCATTGGTGACCCTGGGAACTTTGAACCAACGCAACCTTCGCGCAGCAGTCGTGGCGCCATCTATTCACCACAAATGCAAAGAAGCCGTCAGACACATGGTGCAGCCAACAAGCCGTCAGACACATGACGCAACCAACAAGCCGTTACACCCAAACTGACGCAACCTACAAGTCGTCGCGCCCAAACTGACGCAACAGACAAGTCGTCACACCCAAAATGACGCAACAGATAAGTCGTCACACCTTATGACGTAACAACTGACACGTTCGGCATAACAACAATATCGTTCGTTCTCTTACCGATTCACTGGTAGTGAAGTGTGTGGCGGTGGTATCTATATAAGCCACTAACTGGGCCTCCAGACTGAAGTGATCATTTTGGTCTAGGGGCAAGTCTTGTGCTTACGGAACGGAAGGTAACGAGAACGAATTTACTTCATATTCAAAAAAATTTAATTTAACATACTAGAAAACCAAACTTAACATAATTAATTACCGAATGAGTAATTAAAAAAATAATTCTTGGCCCTGTTGTTGTAATTTAATAGTTTTTGAAAATACTGAGATCTTTCATTTTTTTCTTTTATCAAAGGTGGCGTGGTATTTTCTGGTTGATAAAATTAAAGTTTTGTAGCTAGATAATTACGAGACCAAAACCCGATTCGACCAAAAACATTGTTCAAGGTAAAGCTGAATGCAGTAGGTTGAAGCTGTAGGGCACTGAATTTTTTCATATTCAAATTTTAAGCGAAAGGTATGTTTTTGCTATTATAGTTCGAACATAATTAAGACGGCCGCGGTGGCCGAGTGGTCTAGGCATCGGATCATGGCTAGCGTGTCATGAGTTCGATCATAGTACCACTAAAGACCCGCCGTGTAGGGGAGCGATGCACGTTAAATCTGTCGAGAGCTCAAACGTCCTCCCGTTGGTGTGGTGCGGTAGTTAGGAGAGGGGGTGCCAGCTCAGGTGTCGTCCTCGTCACTTGACCATGGTTCAAAATTACGCGGACCGTCGCCAAAAGCCCTCGTGTTGCTAATCAGTGTGACGTTAATATTCTCTCACTCTCTCGACATAATTAGAGTCCATTGCGAACTACACATTTTGTAGCTGTTGCTGCACATATTTCTTTAGTTATGAATATTTTACCTTGAAGGGAATTAACGGTTTACCTTGTAATTATCTGTTCAAACTGTTCTATTTTGTAAAATTTGAAAAATAAACACCTCCATTGGCTGAGATTCAACCAACCAAGAAATAATCTGCTCGTGCTATATTTGTGACATTTGAGAAACGCTTGGTTAAGATTTGAATTTGTCATTTTTGCCTTAGAGTTAAGTCCTGAGTTGGTGGTAAAAATACTGGAATAAAAAATAGAATACAGTTTTGGAATGTAAATGCTAAAAAAAAAAAAACCAGTGCATGTTTCTGCGTTTACTTGGATTTGTTGTTTACAATATTTTCGGTGTCAAAAAATTATGTTGAAAGGTATGTGATTTAGATTTATAAATAAAGTAGCTTATGAAACCTTAAATATAATCACTCACGTCAATAGAATATTATTTCTGTTAATATTATGTAATGTTTTATTCCTAACCTTGAATATATATAATATACTAATAATTTGCAATACTTTGATGTTTATTACGCTTGTACTTCTCATTGTTATGTGCCCCAAAACATATAACACCGGTGAAAAATGAGTTTTTTAAACATGAGTTTTCTTTCAAACTCCACACTTTGTGTAGCATAATTTTTTGTACCTTAAATTTTAAGAGCGAAAGGGAACGCGTTGAGTCAAATTGAATTTATTCAATAATTACCTTTAATAATTTAATTTTACGAGGGGGATAGCTTTAATTTACTGATTTCAACATTCAACTGTTTCACGTTGTAAACAAACGGAATTATGAGTACAATTCAATTCTTTAAATAATTAGTTTTAATTACGTAATTAAATTATCGTATGGTCAAAACAATCGTGTGTAGAAAATTTCAGCTCAATAGAGCGCTTTAAAATATGAGAAATAACACTTTTAAAGTTTTGACCCAGACAGTGGTAGTAGGAGAAAACCGATTAAAATAAATAAAAAACTGATACAATTTTAACGTTTCACGTGCAATTAGAATCTGCATCCATTTGATATAAAATGCTGTGTAATTTGATTCATAAAATATGTTTAAGGATTGTTTTGTATCAATGTTAAACATTTCTGTAATCCGCTTCCAATCTTTAAAACTTTTGTAGGTATAAATACTTTAATCTCATCAATAACTTTGTTCCACTGCAAACATGTTAAGTATATACATAGCTTTGTCTACCATTCCATTTCTACCCTTTTGAAGTATTTATTTCTGAACCATATTATTTATTAAAAATTCTGTTCATTTCAATTTTTTTCATCTTCTGTAATTCGAAGCTAAAGTTTTAATTAACAATATAACATAAGTATGCTGTAATGTTATTTTTTTTACTTAGAACGTAATTTTTAATTCTTAATGTACTCTTCGAACTTATGAACTATGTTAAGAATTAAATATCCCAATTCTTTTTATGGTTTCCTCCTTTTACACCATGTAATTTCTACCGTTCTCATAACCACTTACCAACTTTTCCAACCTCCATTCGTTTCTGTACCTTTTAGTTTCAGATGTGTTGTGAACATTAGTGTGTTTCAGGTCGCTGGTCAAGTACAATCACATGTTGTGATCAATTTGATTCCCGAGAGAGGACGCAAATGCCATTAATATCTAGCTCACTTTTGGTGATCAATCACGGGGGTGCTGAGTTTTCGCTAGTTGCGAAAATTCTAAGAATGCGCAGCGCCATTAAATCGTGAATAAACTTTAAGCAGGAATTCTAATTCCGTGAGATTGCTTGAAAGTTTTAGTTTAATTTAACTGCAGAAGAAATTTCGTACTTCGTGCATTATTTTTGAATACATGTAAATTATATTTTACTTCAATTTTGGATGATTTAATCGGTGTAAGTAGTTATAAGTACCAAGATTTTTTTAAATTTGTGTTTTGTTTATAACTGTTTTCTTAAATAATTTATTATATGGCTTTTAAATAAATTTTTTGAAAAGAAAATTAAATGACAATGTTTTGTGATTAGTTAAGGAAAAAATGCGATATATATTTATTTTATAAAATTGGTTCACACTTTAATGATGAGCTCGTATAACTGGTCACGAATTCATGTTCGGCATATCACAGATTCGAATTCTGGAGCACATTAAATCTCTCAGGACACAAAATCCCCTTATTGAAGTGATATTTTGGAGAGAGATGGCAGTTCAAGTGTTGTCCTCGCCGCTTGTTCCGAGTTTTAAAATTACATTGTCCATACATCACCAGTAGCTCTCGTAATGCTTTATAGTACGATGCTAATAAGTTCTCACTAACTCTTTGTTGATATGAAGTTGAAATTACCGTATTCTATGAAGTTAATACTATATTCTATAAAACTAATAGTGTAAAAAATCTTACAATAATTTATTTTAAAAGGGTTATTTAAACTCCACTATGTACCTTTTTAATATGTACTTGAAGTTAATGTTTTCTATGAAGCTAATATGTATTCTTTGAAATTGAGTGCGTGTAAAATTTTTGTAAAGATTGAACTTTAAATATGAAAACTTTAAATATGGCTTTTTAAAGCGTTTTATACTTAAAGTATTTTCTGTGTTTGTTGATGGTGTTTCTGTATTGGGCTTATTACAGCGATTACCTATTGCTTCTTTAAATTAGAAAAAAGTACTCACATAATAAAAAAAAAAGATAGATAGAAAAATGTTGAAGGAAAATTATTATTAAATACACGCAAAAGATTTCCATACTTCAAATCCAACATTTATATATTTTTTCTACTTTAACTTCTTTTTACTAAAAAACATTGAATAATTAAAAAGAAATTCTTAGTTGTTAAGTGAAATACATATGTGTTTATATTAAATCGCTATAATATAGAAAACGATATTGTTTTAGCTCAATGGATCATAAGTGTATTTAGGAGTTTTATGGACACGGTAATTACCTGCTTAATTTAATGAAATGTTTTTATTCCTGTAAGTATTAAATTTTGTATTTCTTATTTCTTTCAAAATATACTCCAATCATTATTATAAATGGGCCATAAAATATAAATAACATCTATTGTTATAAATGGAATATATTACATACTTTAAAGCTTTATATCCCATTAAATAGAAAAAATAAATAAATAGTTTAATACTCTTTGAATATCTTAAAACGCACTTCAGCGAAGTGTTTCAAATGCCGTGCTTTAAGATCAACTTTACTAGAAGTCACCACAACTTCGAATATTTTAAAGTCAAAACAATTTCTAACTCCTCCGTAATGTCATGTTGTTTCTAAAACAGTTTTTACGGTCCATTTTCTCGCAAAGTGAAGCGAAATGTCCTTCACTAAAAGGTTTTAACTTAAAACATAATGTCTTTTTCCCCGAGGTTTTCCTACATGCATCAAGATGAAGAGATTCTGAAATGTTTAAACGCAAACTTCCAAAAACTTGTCCAATCCCATTATACAGCTTTTCCACCGCTCTTTTTTATCTATTGTCTACATTTGAAAACTGTCGCTCTTAAAATTTAAACTGTCCGGAAATATCTCGGCGAAAAGAAATTCAATAACACTGCCTCAATTCTGTTGCGATATTTCTTCGATGCGAAGTCTTATCGAAACTTTATAAAATATTCTTCCTGAACAAGATTTGTTCGTTTTCTGTTGTGTTAGAACCGTTTGGGAAACCCCATTTCAGGAATTATAGAATTTATTAGGTAATTACTTCAATGCTATTAGTGTTTTCCGACGAACTCGCCATATCGTATTGCAGCACTTTAGTTTATGTAATTCTAGGGTGTGATTGTGCTGTTTTGTCAAAAGTTTAGTTTGAAAATGAGACTGCATTTTGAATGCAGACGTCGTTGTGACAGTATCAGACTATGACGTGCAAGACTCCACCCCGATATGTTGAAAGGGGAAATGAAAAGTTGTGTGAAATTATTGTAGTGCATTTCATTACTTTGCTTTCTAATTTAAAAGGAAATTAATTTAGAAATAAGACTTAAAATATTACTTAGCTTTTTAATGTGAGGCTTGCTGATATAAAAGTCAATTGATTGATGGATGTATTATCTTAATTATTTAATAAACAGAATTTTAAAAATGTAATCCAAAATTGGGTCATATTAGAATTTTGAATCAGGTCAACTTTTTTTCATAATCTGCTTTTCAATATGAATGAAATATGCTTCTCTTCTGGTATTATTTTGTTAATACTGACGTAGTCAGATCGAGGCCCACGGCATCGGCCTAGATTGTACGCCTGTCGTTAGCCGTAACTTTGAGCACCATGTAGGTGACAGTATGATTTGCTTTGGTTCCACCACAATTTTGAGGGAGAACACCCTGGGAGTGGTTAGAAGCCTCCCACCTCTCTTCCCCTTCCACCAACATTACGAGATGACTTGCGGCTCGACGGCTATTTAGAGTACCCCCATGCCGTGAAGGGGCACTCTTCATTTACAAACATCCATGCCTTTTCCGGGATTCGTATCCAGGCCCTACGGCGTGGCAGCCAGCGTCGCTAACCACTATACCGGATGGGCGACTGTAGTAGCTGAATGGTCATGAACTCGTAACTAGTGTAGTTTATGTTGAGTCGTGGTGTCCGCGGTGGTCTAGTTGCGGCAGCCTAGTGGTTATGGTCACGAATCCTTGACCTGCGTATCACGAATTCAAGCCCTAGTGTCACTAAAGACTCGTTAAATCTATCCGTGGCTCAAAATCCTCCCGTTGTTATAGTGTGGTATTTCGGAAAGTGGAATACCATCTCAGGTGTCGTCCGATTTACTGTACCGTGATTTGTCTACGCTAAAAGATTTTGCATTGGAGTATTTTGAAAGTTTGGGGAATGATATGCTTGTTCAATTTTTCGTGTTATTTGATAATGGTACGAAATTATGAGATCCGTCGCTGGTTTGTCTCGTGACTTCGAAATACCACAATAATTAACATATGAATGTGACATAATTTAGGGAGAGAATACAGTATCGACACTTGATTTGACTTGTAAAAATATTTTCAAGACATTTTATTGTAAGACATTGTACGGATTCTATTCTTCATAAGCACTACAGTTGCTTTCCGGACAAGGCTGTCTCAATTCGCCTAAATCAGTGGTCCCCGACCCCGGGGCCGCGATGATCCGTGGAAGAAATGGTACCAGGCCACCCAAGGAACATGAAATTATTTCCATTTTATTATAATAATGGTATTATTTCGGGTTTGGGCGACTTTCTATGGAAATTACTTTTTCTCGTTAAATAACTTAATATTCGTTTTTGGTGGAATTGTATTTCATTCTGAAGCCATATTTAGATACAACTAAATTAAAACTTTTGATTTTTAAAACAATATAAAATATCATCAATCGACGTTCTCCTCTTCAGCGGGCCGCGGTAAAATGATCAAACATCGACGGGTCCGCGGTGATAAATGGTTATTGTGCACTGGTTTAAACCATATGTATTCGATTAGGTCTTTGTAATAAGTTCAGGTATACTTTTGACTGTACCTTTTATGTCTGTTATTTTTAGCAGAAATAAAATTGCTGTTTTAAGTTCGAAAATCTGAATAATTCATTAGAAAACGTACCTCCGCGAGAATTCATAGAATATAAACTACGTGCGTACTTTGTATTTTGTGTCATGATTCGGGTGTAAGAAACAGAAGCATTTCTCTATAATTTCAACCAAAAATTTTAGAATTATTTATTAAAAATTAGAAATTTTATAGGCTATTTTTTTTTGACAACTTCGGTATAAACTATGAATTTTTTACGAAATCCGAGTATTTAATTTTCTTTTGAATTTCTGAACTAAACGGTGAAAAAGGGAAAATAAAAACCAAAGAAAAACTGTGATTTTTTTCTTCTTTATATCGACACATGCTTTGTTTTAAACTAAGACGATTTGATGTACGTATAAAAAGTTTTAATCTTTAAAAAATTCACTACCTTGTCCAACAAAGAACTTTCAAATAAGTCGATATTTTTTAAAAGTTTTTTTCTAAGTCAAAAGTTTCTTGGATGTTTTGATAAGTTTCTTCTCTATCTTTTAAAGCTTCTGCAAAAATTCTGACGTTTTGCGGAGAATCTAAAGTTTGATCAGACAGTATGTCACTTTAGATTGTTATAGAAAGAGTATTTTTTTTATCTATACACTTATAGAGAGGACTCTTATTATATGTCCAATTTCTCTTCGATGTAATTCTGTAGCTTTATTTTAAATATTCCGCATGTATATGATTTTTAAATAAACAACATTCAAATAATTTTCAAAATAAGAGTTAAAATATTCAGTATCAAGACTCAAAACTTTTTTTATAAGTTTGAATTTTTATTGATTTTGATCTTTCCGTTTCTGTAATGTAATATATTTGATCATTTGTTGGCTAACTTCAGTACTTTTCAAATGCTATATGTTTAATTTTATCAAGTATTTTTACCGTTTTCGCATGGTTTATAAGATTTTTTTAAATAAAAGATTATTATTTTTTGATAATTCTTAACAATGCGAGGAATTCTAAAAGTTTTTTTAAAAAAAATTTGCTTCTATTCTTGTTAAAAGGATTTATATATCGTTTCCTAATTATGGATCTGCTTCGAATCATTTAACACTCTCTTAAGTATGAAATTAAGGTGTCATTGAAGTTTGTTTCTCTTTTAATTGAACTCACTAACTGTAACCGTCTGCGTCGTTCATGAGAAATTGCTAAAAAAAAAAGAGTTATTTCGGTAAAAGGGTCATTATTAAAGCTTGTTAATCTTTTTCTTCTTTTAATTCTGATATCTGCTTAATGGTTTGTTGTAGTTTTGATTAACAAAACAGTTGGTTTTGAAAGTCGCTAATTATCGAACTAATTATCCGAGATTTTTTTAAAATTGATTTTTCTTTTCGTAATTAGGATAATGTAAAATCCGTTAAGTTTCTGTTCGTCCTAAGTTTCTTACTTCTTTTGTTAAAAATTAAAATAATTCCCTTTTGGAAAAAGGTACGTTGTATAACGTGTTTTCTTTTAGCGAATTTAAGTGTGAATGTATTTTTTCCCCTTATTTAGGGAAATACTTATCTTGAACATTTTTCTTAATTTAAATGATTGCTTTAATGTTAATACTGTTCTGTGCAATAGTTGATTGAACAACAACTTTATAAAATAAGAATAATGTAGAAAGGCATGCTAAAGAGATTGGTTACGTATTAAATAATTGGAATTCTTTCTTCCAATTAAAAATTTTATACACTTGTAAATCTCAATAACATCATCTAAAGAATTGAATTATGTATAATTTTTTGATTGTAGAATTTATTATATCAATGTCAATGTTGTACCTTAATTTGAATATCAGATAAAGATTAGAAAATAAAACGAATGTGTAAATAATTTTGCTCTAATTGTGTGAAAAATTCTCCTTTGTATCAATTAGGGTAAACACAATACTCACAATTGTGTTGCTCACAATAAGTATGAATAATTGCTCTCAATAAGTATGAATAAATTGTAGCAATAATTTTTTGAACAATAGTTACTAATCCTTTATCATTCCCAAAAATGTAAAATAATCTTTTACATTTTTGTATTTTAATTAGGAAATGTGAATGATTGAAATTCCTTTCCCCCCTTAAAAGTAACCTTTTATTCTGAAATTTTAGTGTTAAAAAACTTTGAGATGCTTAGTAGTTGTTTTAAATGTTGTATTTTCTCATATTTTGTTATTCTCGCTCCGTTGTGTCACAATAACGGTAACACATATTCATTAGAAAATTTTATCATTTTTCGGAGCCTTTGATTTAAAATTGTTGTCTTATTGAAAACTTCATTTGACTGCCGCTGAATTTTGGAGAAATTTCTCATTTCACTCTCAGGAAATGGCATCATTAATCGAAATTGCTGTCTGCGGACTGTTTGAAATCTATTGAATATTGCAGTAAAGGTAATTAGTTCTGCTTTGCCATCAAATTTTATTAAGATGCCCTTTGAGAGGCAACTGCTTGTGTGCAATATATAATTGTTTATAATAAATGAAATCAAGTTACTGATTTTGTATTTTGCTGTGTCTCTGTCGTAGATTGATTAAAGTTTTATTCTTTTTGCAGCTTAATTTTTTAAAAAATTATTACGCAAAAGGTTTTTGTTGATTAAAAATATATGTTCCATCGTTTGAAACAAATTTAAGTAATATTTGGATTGGAGATGCAGTTTGAGATACCTCACACATTTGTTCTTACGGTATCCGACTATACATGCGACAACTTTTTTTAAAAAAAATGGAGATATGGGAATTTTTCGTGTGGTTTTTAGAATTATTTAATACATTTTAAGAAAAATATGCGAAAATTAAGAGAAAAAGAAATTATTATTACTAAAATGGGAACAAATTGACAAAAATATACAAAAAAATAACATAAACAGGGCCCATTCTGTACCAAAAGTTTATGAACAAATTTTCAATTCGGATAAGTTGCTATGTTATTCATTTTTGAAAAGACCTTCAGGATAAGAGATGTTTTAATTTTTACAAAAACTAGAGCGCTTTATCTTTGTTATTATATGAAATTGTAACAGTAATTATATTAGCATAAGGGACTGTAAATCTTGCAATAAAACAGTGATTGTTAATTCTGAAGGTTAAAACACTTCTACTGTTATACAGAACATACACAAAAAAGTTTTTAATTATTTTCAAAAATTCTGGAGTAATCACTGTCTTCATTTGAGCACTTAAAAAAACATTTCGAGTAAACCGCGTTTTAAAGTCTGACATCTTGCTTTAAGTAATGGCATCCGCTTTTACTAAAACACTTGTAGTTTTTGCTCTAGTGGACGGAAAATAATAAGCTTGGTATTTTTTGAAGCTAATTAGATCGCCTGTAAAATAAAAGCATAACAATTTTTGGCAAGATTTACAATTTTGGGGTATTTGGATGCAAGTATTTTTCAAGATTTGTGTAGCAATGTCTCTTTTTTACTTGGGTGCATGCGATATATTATGAACTAGTGATGAGAACAAGCATACATGTTGCATTTATGTAGTAACAACAAAAGCACAATTTTGGAAATTTAAAATATTCAAATTGTTCATCCCATGATTAAGTGCATAAATTAATTCTTTCGTATGAAATAAGGGTCGTCGTCTGGAAAACTCTTCTCCTGCTTCTATATACAAATAAGTAAAAATAATTTGTCATGACTTACGGTATTTTGTTTTTGTAATATGACATTTTGTTGGAGGGAATCAATTAATTTGTAGCAGGCGTGGAGGCATGAATAGGCTCGGCACTTTTAGATCCACATATATTTAGAAATGTAAGCAAAAAACACTCATACAAATGTAGAGCAAGTAACAACACATAAAGCCACACATTAACACGCGCGGTTTGCAAGACGTTCACAAAAGCAGACTTTGTTCGCTCCATAGATCTCTTCTATTTTTAGTCATGTTCAATTGGAAGCTATTAAAATCATGTGATTTTCGGTAAAGGCTTTTCTGATTGGTCCACATACGCAGGTGATGCTAAATTATATTATCCTAATTTTTAAAAATGCTACCTCTCTTTTAGTTTTTTGATGGATAAAGTCGTGGTGAGTTCCCGTTATGTGGGTAAAATAAAAAATAATTATCTCGCGAAATTTTGGAAAGCTTTTGACTTTTATAGATTAAAATCCGTCGAGAGAAAATTCAAGTGAATTATTACATATATATGTAAGTAAAAAAGTATATGTGAGTAGTTTATAAGTGCATATATATAAGTAGTTGCATAGTATATTTAAGGCAGACGTGAATCTTTCAGATCGCATTAATGCACTCTAAAATTTTACTTGGTGTGGAAAAGTGACAGTAATTTATTGCTGATAAAAACTTCTTGAGGAACTTATTTTGCTTTCGGAAGAAAAGTTATTTACTTCCAGCCTCTGAAATTTTGTTTTGTTGACTTATTTTGATGGAACATCTCTAAAAATGTTTTTACCAACAGTAACTGTCATTTCCACATCACTTGGTTGTACACATGCCCCATATATTAGGTTTGGAGAGTCCTGTCTATTACGTATTGATCGCTTCTTGTATCCAACTTTCTTGACTTCCCCTACGTCCCTTTATTTCATCAGTTTTGGTATCTAAATCTCAAAATGGAATTTTATCCATTTCAAATTGAGTCTCCCTCTTTTCTCTGCTCCCAAAGAAATGTAGGAATAAAAAAAAATTGAACCGTCAACCGTCTTTTTCTCGAGAAGATCAGATGAAAAAATCGATATCATAAATTTTCATTTTATGTGTTTATTTTACTCCTTTTCCTCCCCTCTTAAAGTACAAAATAGAGTGAGAAAAAGAACCCCCTCCTCAAAATAGCTGCTGTTTGAGACAATATTTTTTTTCTCCCAAGAAAACAAAATGAAATAAAAAAAATATTCAACTCATCTCTCCCGTAGGTGACAGGTTTTTTTCGTGTATCGATTCACACGAAGATCTATCGTAATCGATATTCAATGCACTCCTTTTTCTCTACTACATATATATGTATTTTTTGAGAACTGCAGCAATAACACTATTTAGGGTCGAGCATCTCTAGGATTTTATGCTTTTCTGACTCTTTTCATCGTGTAGCATTTTATTGGTTTTAACGCTTCGTGAAAAGAATAGAGGGGTGGTTGTGAAAAATACCAGATTTAGTGCAATCCCTTCGGATTTTCAGTGAAATGTTAGGAATGGGAGTTATAATACCAGATCTCACACACACTGGCATGTTTTTTAAGTTTTTTTCCCTCTGGGATTATTATTTTTGTTTGGGAAGCTGTAAAGAGTTTTCATATGAAAAAATAAGAATGTTAAAGCTCTGTTTTTCATTTGGGAAACTAGCCATGTAGGGTTTTAGTAGAGCAAAAATACTTTTTTTCTGGTGTAGATGGAAATCGGGTATTGTTGAACAGTCGGGTAATATGGAATACCATGGTTTGGGCTCTGTTTGTAGCTGGCTGTTAATTGCGTAAGAAAACCTTTGACCACTGAAGAAAGACCCTCGTGATGCATTGCAGTGAGAGTTGATCACTTGTTGTAGCCTTACTTTCACTACAGAACAAAGTGTGTTTTGCAATTTTCAGAAGTTTTTTTGTAGGCAAGTTTTCGAACACTTAAACCTACTGGTACATCTGGAATTTGAATGTTAAAGTTAAGCATAACGTATTCTAAAAGAACAAGAACTGTAATTTGAATTACTGCGGTCGTGTTTTAGCTGACTGTTTTGTCCTTCAGTTTAAAGGGCCACTTTCTAAGATGACGTGTCGGGTTATTATAGAATACTGTGGGCTCTCACCTTGAGCAGCGTACTGGAGCAGATAAAGATTGTATTTGTGACTATTGTTATAGACTCATTTCAACAATATACATATATATAGTCAAGTGATAATTCCTTACAATCGCGTACATTATATATCCAGGATGAATTTGGAGATTTTTTTTTGTCAAAAACCAATAAAGTTATTTTTAGAAATGTAAATGGTATTCCATAATACCTGACTGTCCTCTATGTTTTGAATTCAAGTCACAGATTAAGTTGAAATAGAATTTGAGATTTAAAAATTTGTGAATATGAACGGTGTAGTGAGGTCAAAGTATAAAAGTGTAAAAGATACCAATTTTGTGTGCAACATTTAGAACAAAATAAAAACTAAACAATTTATTAATTTGGAGTGCAATTTTCAAATAACTTGATAAATTTTTTTCTATCAAAGTTTTTTTTTAAATACATCGACGATATCTAATTTAAATAGTGAATGAATTATAATTCAAATTATTTAAATCACAAAAAGCTATATTTATCTTCTATATTCCATTTAGAATATATTGTTTTTAAACCTGTACAGAAATTAGCTTTATTTAAATAAATTATAGCTTATCGAATCCTATTGGAAAGTAATAACTAACTTTATAATTGAAACTTTTTCCGATCTTCCCTTGTGTGTGTGTTTTTTTTTAATTGGTATTTTAGTAAAATTTTTAAGATTTTTCTAAGCATTACTTTGTGATGCATTAACATGAGATGCAATTATAATACAATTTTCTTTTCGACATCGCTCGATTCACATTCAAAAACTTTTCAAGTTTAATTGTAGTAAATCTGAGAACAGAGAACATTTAACGTAAGGCTGACACAAATAAAAATGCCTGATTGCTCATGTATGTATAATTCTATTTGGTATTACTTTGAAAAAAAAGTCTCAAATATCACAGGATGTGAACTTTCCCCCTTCTGGTTTTGTTGTTCACACCATGCACATTCAATCAGTGCTAGCGAAAGAAAGTGGCAGTGTATTTCTTGTTGACTCTGTAATTCTAACGATATGTTTTCTTTTTCCAGAAACTAAATTGCTCTAAGGCTTCGTGAATTTCTCGGCTTCTCTGTTTGTTTTTTACTCTACCATTTCCTCAAACCCCAAAGGGACCAAACCCAAATGTTTTCCGTTTCACCTTGGCCTTGTTACGGATTTACATCTCGACGAATTCTATCTCATTGTAGCACACACACAATGACTTATTTTCTACTGGTTTAATTTCCTTTGACTCTTGCATTGTTTACCAAAGAAATCGCTCCACACTCTTTCCTTCATGTTTTGACTGCAGCCTGTAAAACAGGCAACACCACACACACTCCCCTCAAACTCTCCCAGACGCCTGTCTAGTCTTTTTCCGCTCACCGATTCATCTTTTTAACTGGAAAAGCTAATGGATTTTTTTAAGAAGCCACTTTTCCGTGTGCGATGTTGGGAGTTATCCAGTTCAGAGATTTGGCATGTATGCAAAGGTTTTCGAAAGTTTGTTTATATTTCTGTCTCCATCATCACACCAGAAGGTTCGTTGGCCATTTATTTCGCATTAAAAGTCTTTTCTGTGGCGGTGGGGGAATCCTCCTTCCTATGAGTCGAGACGTAATTTAAGTGTCAAAGGTATTTGGCTTTGATGATGGGTGGTATTTTCGGAAGAGGCTTGAATATTCATTTGAGTCAAGTTCTGTGAGAGAGGTCTCGAAATATCAACAACTCAACGGAATGACTGAGTGTGTAACAAGTATATTTTAGGCTCGTTTTAAATATTTTTAACAGTAGTTTGAATTATGAAATTTCACAACTCTTTCGACAGAACCATCTGTCTTCTAAAAGAACTTCTGTAAAACAGGAAGGTTATAAATTACTGCTGCAAGCTTTGAATAATTTGAGCAGAATTTGAACCTGTTGTGTCGATTGAGAATTTTTTAAATTTAATTTGCATCTTATAGTAGCAAAACTGAAACTATTGTTGTTAAGGGCTTAGAAATGACTTTAATGGCCTAGTTTCATTTTACGAATAGCTTGAGATGGCTTTCTCAAAACATTAGGATCGAAAACTTATTTTTCCTAATTCTTTCAAAATTCTGTCTTTTTGTTTCATTAGGACAATATGAAGAATTTAAACGAGTTTTGCATCCTCAAAAATCAATATTTTTCAACATTAAACTTCCATGTACTGTTTTCTTCTAGAGTGGACTGTTCTGCGAAGAATGCTTTTATTATTGTAAATGTGTTTAACATGCTAATTTCAGTGTTGCATTCACGAAAAAACAGTGTAATGCCCTTTTCTTCGAAATTTCATGTTTCCTTGTTCATTAATTTTCACATTAGACACAAAATGCTGGTTGTACCATATTTTTTAGTAATACACACTTGCATATTACGTTTCTTCTGAAAGTATAGCAGTTAAAAACTCTTCAATGTTAAAGAAAACCCTTTGCTTTTTAAGAAGGAAATCTGGTGAGGTAACCAGTTAAAAACTTGATAAAAAGAACTTCTTTTGAAACAGTATTAAATACTTTTTGTTAAAATATATCTTAAAATTTGAATTGGGTTACTTTTCTTGAAATCAAAAAGTGAAACGTGTAATATATTTTTAATGTCTTGATTTGTAGTAGTGTTGTGGAGTGTCTTAAAAGAACTTTAATCCTAAAAAAAACTATGAATAAAAATATAATAAATCTCCTTGTGCAAATTTATGTTTCACTGCAGACATATCAAGAATCTCGCTAAGCTTTAGATGAAATTTGTAAACAAAAAGTGTAAATATCTGTTTTATAAATGTATTTTATTTTTAAAATCTCTGAAAACTTCACTCAATACGCAGTGCAAAAAGCTGAAACAGGTTTTAAAATTCCTTATTTTTTTATGTGTATGAGAAACCTTGTAGTTTCAGTAAACAATTATGACACTTAATGTATTTGCTCACGTTCCTTACATTCACGCGTGCGTGTCAGCTTGTTTCGCCATCCGTATGCCATTGCGTGACGAAAGGAGTAATTAGAATCTTTCTAATCTTCGGATGGTTGTTTAATTTTCTCAAAAGTAAATAATATGTTGATTGGATTCACGAATCGTAGATTTATACTTATGCATATAGTGAAAAGGATGCATTCTACCGCAAATAAAATGAAAATTAAAGTTAATCTACATTTTCAAATATTGTATTTGCTTTCGAATTATGTAATGCAAGTACGTATATATATTTACAGACACATACCAATGGACTTTTTCCTTTCTGTATATAAAAACAAAGTTTGTCAATTTATTTTTCTGGGAAAAGAATAAGTATTGTTAATTTTGCATGATGTTCCCTGATATACATTAAAAAAAAATGAGTCATCCGTCTGACTGTTAAAGATTATCTTTTTATAAAACCCTTTTATAAGCTTTACTTGTATCGAACGGAATCTTTGAACTCAATTTTTACCCACTTTAAAAGATCATATTAATTCGAAATTTTGCTCACTTGGCCAGGAACGATGGCAATAAAATAGTTTAATAATTTTGTTCCGTTGTTCTGATCAAGATTAATGATTTCCCATTTTCAGATTTCAGATCCCATTTCCAAATCTGGCAACTAAAAGATTAAGTTACAACTTAGTTCGATTAACTATATAAGGGTGTTTTTTTTAGTTTTTTTAGCCATAATTTATTATTTATGTACTATATGTTCCGGCTTATAACGCGCAAGCATACTTTCACAGTGAATTTTTGAAGTTTTGGGTATATTCGCCGTGTAATATGCACCTTTTTTTTTTAAACGAAATGACTCGAAATGTACGTGTGCAATGTTCTTATCTTTTGAATTCTTGATAGATTTTGAATGGATAACAGCATGGGAATGAAAATAAATCTGACATAGTTAAAAAGTCTTTTCAAAAATGTAGTATATCTAACACAATATAGTTGGAGCGAAAAGGATTATTTATAGATTAAAAGGATTATTTATAACAGGGAGGGGGAAATGAAATGGAATTCAAGGGTATGCATGAAGATATTACGGAAGGCAAATATGACGATTTCTTCATGTTATGCAGTAATGAAAGTTCATAATGCACGTGTCATTTCTTTTAAATAAACTATATTCAAATACATATAGTAATGCATTTTTTATGCTCATCTTTTTTTATTTTTATAGCTGTCATTTTTATGCTCATCACAGCGTATAACGCGTACTTATAAATTTTGACCGTGGTTTTCGTGTTAAAAGTATGCTTTATATGCCGGAATATAAGTCAATATCATTAAGTCCCCTCCCCCCTTGTTTAACAGTTATGACCGTTCAGTTATTTTTAAAAAAATACCGTTTTTGCATTTTTTTGTGTGCATGTTTGTTATGTGATATTGATTTTGGTAATGTTTTCCATTAATATTTTTGTATCTCTACCTATATCTGCAGTTTTTTTAATCTATGGGACGTGATTATATATATTGTAACGTAGATGCGGGGTTCGAGTAATTTATGCAAATCAGTCGCAAAGAACAAGACAGTTCTTTAAGAGCGATGAGGGTTGTCGAGAAAACACAATCCTTGAAATACAGGATTCAGCATCAAAATTCGTAGAATATCAGAAGGTCTTCACACCTTCTACAGCGCTCAGACACAACTCAGTATCTAAAATGCACTAATGCAAAAGATTATTCACAAGCCCCTCTCGTCCTATTCAATAGCCGAGCTAATCGATATTTTACTCTTCACAGTCAATGCAAGACTATTGATGGCTAGTCAATGTAATACTAGCTTATCGCTGGTCAAAAACACACTGACTAGTTTCAACGAGCATCTCTCTATTTATAGACATCGAGGACCTTTCGAGAAAGATCTGCTTGTGCGACATAAATCGTGAAATTAGTGGGTTTCCCCACTAATTTCTAGAAGAATCCATAAGGTCCCAAACTCGCCAACATGGTCATTAAAGTTACCAACTTGGTCGCCCAGTCGCCCTCCAAAAATGATGCCAACTTAGCTCTATCACTAAGATTTCGCCAAGTTCCTATTGGATCGCCATTATAACGTAAATAATGAAATAATATTAAGGTATATTTTTCTGTCGAGAATTATTCACAAAAGAAAATCTTTTAGCGGTGGCTTTTTTATATTCAAAGCTATTAATATTATAATTAAAAATTTCCAATAATGTTCAAATAAAAATGTCTTTAATGTGCTTTAGAAAGACAATAGGGAAATAAATTGATTAGTTTTGGAAGTTTTTTTTTATTTTAGAATTTCATGCCATTCTCTGATTAATTTTTAAAATATGAGATTTGATTAATCTTCTGTATTGTAATCAAAGGAAAATTACAACTCAGAATCACTGTTTCAGTATCAAGCGATTTTCATTTTTCATGTTGTTTGATTTTATTTTTAGTCATTAAAAACTAGTGAGCTGTCAACATTTCATGATTTCTGATACTCTTTTTATTGTATTTGTTAATAAGTTTTATGAATTAGAAACCCTAAATAATAATAAATATTTTTTTAACGGTAATGTATACAAAATATATTAAAAAGGAAAAAAGAATTAATTTTATTGACATTATAGTGTGATTACAGCTTTGATGAAATGAAGTCTTTCATCATATTCTTCAGATTCACCTTACTTAGCGTTGTTACCTATTAGTATTTAAACATGAATTTGTTTCCCGCTAAAACATGCATTTTTCATAATATCGTAAAACTAAATTCTGTGATGAATCTTGAATTTTTCTGAGTCATTGGCAAGTGAAAAATACATCTTAAAAAACCCCTTCCGCTTGAATGAATCATCTTTAATGAAGAGAAATTAATTTATTATGAATGTATTTAACCATTGTTAAGTAGGATAATATTTTCTTCTTTCATCTGTCTTTTTTTCCTTCTTTCTATCCAATCTTTATCTACATTTGCTGTTTATTCTTTCGTCTTTGTTGAACCACGATGTAGAAGTACTTCAGTGGCAATAAAAAGGTATAATTCTCTGTAGAATTTGTTTCAGAATGGGAAAGGTACACACAAAAAGGCTGGTAATATTATCGGAATTAGCCATCTGAACAAAAGATTCTCGCTGTTTGTTGTGTTGCCGGAAAAAGAAAGCTGTTTGCACAGGCGTAGTCTCTTCAGTGAGTGTTTGCTTGCGGCAACGGCGGAAGGATGTAGTTCTGTGCTTTTGTTTTGCTTGTTATATGTTCTTTAATTCCTTTTTTTTCTGTCTCTATCCTATTCTTAACTATTTAGTCGTTTGAAAACAGTTTAACTATCTAGTCTTCACCATTTAGATTTTTCATTTTCTTTTTTGTTGTGCTTTAAAAAAAATATTTTGTCTTAATTTTTCAATGTCTTGTCTCAACTGAAGCAACGAAGAGAATTTGTTTTCGAATTAACCAGCGAAAACAGCTGCCCAAGTTTTAAATATTCTAAGCGTGATTTTTTTGTGGCTTTGTTTTGTACTCTGCTCACTTCGCTTTTATTTATTTACATGTATTGTGTTAAATGGAGCATGTACTGCAATGGTCTTTTTTTTTTTTTTGTTGGTCGATAAAAGAAAAAAGTTTTTAATTCGTAATTACTTTCATGTTAAAAGTATCACTTTCGCGTGCATGTTACAGTTGTTAAGTAGTAAGTAAAATAATTCCGCTTGTTGAATCGAAATACTTCTTAGTTTTGATCCTTAAATGTTTTCTTTTCACTCTTATGTATGCATGACATGTTCATTGTAAATGTTTCAAGTGTACTGTTTCTAAAGCTACAATAGGGCTAAAGTTTAGTCTAATTTAGTCTTGAAAATCTGATTCCATTCAATTAAAGTACTGCCACCTGTGAATAAAACTGGGAAATTTTGTGTTTTTAAAATCAGCCATATTGATGAAAACTGCATTTGAACTTATACCGTAGTCTCTAAATTTCTACAACACAATATGTGATCATGTAAAAATTATGTTCGTATTCATTTGAAGCAATCTCCATTATTCAATTTGATCCTTCAGGGGAATCTAGTCTCCAATTTGCAATCTTCGAGTGGCCTCAGTGGTGACTGTCAGGGACTCATTGTCGGTGTGTCAAGAGTTCGAACTCTAGTGCCACTGCAGAACCTTCAAGTAGAGCGCCTGATGTACGTTTAAGTCCTTACGATGGCTTGGTGTAGAAATTCAGGAAAGGAATGTCAGCTGAGGTGTCGTCCTCATCTCCCATGACCATGGTTTAAAATTACCAAATTCGTCGTAGCCTTCGTATTCCTTTATAGTGTGACGTTAATAAAAATTCACTCATTCGCAACCCTCTGGCCACTAGACGTTTAGATCACAGGCATCCTATTATTTTTGCTGAAGAATCTATACATATATAAAAAAGCATTGTATGTTAAAAATGAAATAGTAATTCATTCGGGTTTTTTTTTTTTGTAAATAATAATGATTTCGGGCATTGATAAAAAAAAAGTCTGCGTAATATATTTGTTAAAATCAATTAATCTGCTTAAATTTTTTATCCTTCCATACTTTTCCTCATTGTTTTTTTTTGAGGTTTAACC
This sequence comes from Trichonephila clavata, assembly GCA_019973975.1. Classification (NCBI taxonomy): domain Eukaryota; kingdom Metazoa; phylum Arthropoda; class Arachnida; order Araneae; family Nephilidae; genus Trichonephila; species Trichonephila clavata. Next base: position 51,037 of record BMAO01028720.1, read on the forward strand.
TCTGGATCGATAGATTAATCGTTATTTTTAATCATTCTTGTTTTTCTGGAATCAATTCTGATATTTTTGTTGCAATGGGCTCAATTCATGTGATGTCATAGTCACATGAGAATGATTATCACGTGTTTTTAGCCAATCAGTTCAAAATCTCTTGTGGCGTCATAGTCACATGATAGTGATAACCACGTGTTTTTAGCCAATCAGTTTAGAATCTCCTGTGGCGTCATAGTCACATGATAATGATAACCTCATGTTTTTAGACAATCAGTTCATAATCTCCTGTGGCGTCATAGTTACATGATACTGATAACCACGTGTTTTTAGCCAATTAGTTCAGTATCTCCTGTGGCGTCATAGTCACACGATATAAGAAAACTGATAAGATAAAATCATGTGTTTCCATCTTATCAGTTTATGTGCTGTTGCCGAATTTTCATCGTTTCAGAAACTTTCTCTCAAAAAATTTGTCAGCGACAATAATGCAAATTGGCAGACAAAATGCATTTTATTTTAAAATAAATGCATAAAATAAGATTTTTTTTTTAAATTTTAAAATCTTTTGAAGAAATGTATTTTTTTAATAACATTTGAGCATTTCTACCCAATTATAAAATTTGAAAATTTACCCAAGTTTTCCTGATAGAATAACAATACATTTAGTTTGATGTCTGTTTTGAATTCATTGGAGAACACATGTTTGTCTTTATCATGTAACCGTCCTTAAAAAAGAAAATTTAGATTTTTTGAGGTTGTCCTCATTTAACGTCAAAATGCCTGATTCAGATTTGGAACCCATTTTCAGATCGAAAAATCTGCCGATTCTTGCGTAAATTCATGACATTTTTACACATATATGTATACCTTAACTATATCGTGCATAAAATTTTGAAATATTACACAAGACGTAGTTTTTCTCTTTCAAATCTAATTTATTGTAATTTTCATTTCCTGCTTTTGAAAATAAAATTAACATGTCCCCCCCCCCAAAATTTACGCATAATAATAGGAAAATATGTGTCAAGCTTTATGAATTTATTAGGCATCTTTAGTGCCAATCTGTGAAACTGATTTATTAAAAAAATAGTTTTTTTTTTCGAATTTTATTATTTTTTAAGAACACATTATTGTGCAGCTTTATTATTTTACAATGGATACGTGAGATGAAGAGGTTACGGAATCTACTGTTATATATTACATGTGTGTAGTAAAACTTTCTTATCGTTGAATTCTGCAAGTACTTTCAATTCCATAAATAAGATTCTTTTTAAACCATACAATGCTATTTTCCGTGAATAGATGGCTCATTCATTGTAGAGCGGACCATTATATTGAGCGCGGCTGTGTTAAATCGATAATGTGCATTATCTAATTTCACGCCCTTGTTAATTTCGCAATGTAGCATAAAGGAATGTTATATATCGCCTTTTCGTGCAAGTGCAGCATTTTTTTAAAAATTCCTGATGAACCTCGCGTTATAAATAGTTTTCTGAAATAACGAGCGATCGTTAACTATTCTTTAGCCAGATCTTAATTAAAATTATTCATTTGTATTAGTTTAACATAACTAAAGCAGGAGATTAGAGAAAAGGTTCTTTGAATTGGATATGCGTGCCACACACCTTTATAATCTAATGTGAATATAGATACAAGTGCAATTTGTGGAGAATTAATAAATTGCATAACAATATGTATCGTTTTCTTATAATGTCATTGATACCGAGGTAACTGAGTAATTATTGCGAGTCTCAAGACGAAACTAGAATTTGAGTCTTATTCTATCAAGTTGCCGATGTAGTCTAATGGTCATGATCACGAACTCGTGGCCGGCGTTGTCGATTCATGGTTTTGAGTTCTGGTGAGAATGAATATCCGCCTTGTAGAGGGGTTGATGCCCGTTAAATCTGTCCTGGCTCAGCATTCCCTTCTGGTGTTAGTGGGGAAGTTAGGAGAATCGGGTGCAATCTCTTGTATCACACTCTTCACTTCATCGTGGTTCAAAATTACGAGGCTCGCTGGCAGTATCTCTCGGAACATTAATAAACAGTGGAACATTAATAAACACTCACTTATTCTACCAAGGACGTTTATTAGGAATAAATGAGATAGCGCCACTTTAACCGTAACTGAGCCTGAAGTTTTACATCTGATGGCACATTAGTAACTAAGCTTGTTGATTTTTAAAAACATTTATTACGAAACGGCACAAATATTTAAAAACATAAAAATACAAGAATCATTTAAAAATTAGGAGGAGTTATTAGGGCAGTTGACCCTTCAATTACAGATTAAAACTGTACAAAACGATAGCTCACCTGCCACTATGATCTCACATATAACAAAAACTAAAGTTTGGCATTACAGGGCCCTCTAGTCGACGCATTTCAAAAATAACTGATGAAAATCATAATTCCGAATTCCGGAGCGGCGTTTTTTTTAAAAATTCGTGAGAACGAGTCCTGATTGGACAAAAGTCCGCCGTAAAGAGGTTCTGATGCTCGTTAAATCGGTACAGACACAGAATCCTTCCACTGGCACAATGTGGGTATTTGGTGAATGGAATACTAGCTCAGGTACCATCCTCGTCGCTTGAACATGGTTCAAAGCTACGTCTCCAATAATCCTCGTGTTCCTCTAAGTTCATTAACTCCCCCTATTAATTAATATTGTGGAGATTTGAATTTGATTTTTGGGTGAAGAACTCGTAATTTTAAGTCTCGCTCAAGTAACGAGAACAACTGAGCTGACACTCCACTCTAAACTTCCATGCCACGGCAACGTATTGACTTTGAGAATCGACAGATTTTATTTGTATCAGGGTCTCTACAGGGCTTTAGAGGCTTCAGAATTCGAACCCACAACTCGACGACACTGACCTCCGAAAATATTGTTGAGGATTGCGTGGAAGTTATATAGGAGAGAGTTTTCAGTACAGAATTTTTTCCTCAATAACTCATATTTTTTTTTCTAAATCTGTTGCCTGTAGTCCTCGACAGTGGCGTAACGTACACCCCCGCAACCCCCACATCTTGGCGGGCTCAGGGTTCTTAGGAGTCTAAAGCCTGACTGCCTCCAAGTACCTAACCTTTGTATAATCCAACATGGGGACCGGACTTTGCAGGGAAACCCAAATGTTTTCTGTTACGCCACTGGTCCTTGAGTAATTCCGGGGCGATCATAATTCAAGCAAAAAATAAGCACATTTTCATTCTCATTTATTTTTTAAAAAACAGGTTTTTTTAAACATCCTCAATTTTGAAGTAAATAAATTGTTTTGTGCCCTTTTAACTGGTTATTCTAATCTTCATGATTAACTTGGTATTATCTCAAGTGTTATTTTTCCCATCTGATTGTGAGAAAAAATTGGAATAAGTATTAGAAAAGCTTAGATTAGCTTTTGTGTAGTTTTAATTATCTTGTAATTAAAATGGAAGCTGTAAAGTATAAATGTTAAATATTTTATTGGGATTTGATTAGAGGTAGTAAATTATATTCTTTTTAGCAATTGTTTAGTGATTTTAATGTTTTTACATCCTATCGTATATGTGTAGACCAGTTTCTCTCGTCTTTTAACTTCTAGACAGAATATTCATTATTTAAACCTGTAAAGAGTTTGCGTTTTTAATTCTTCGCAATATAGGTTTAACTAGCACCAACATATAATGATTTTTATTTTTTTAAATGTTAAAAACAGATATTCAAGTCTTATCATTAATTCTCCCCCTCGTTGATTAAATTGAAAGCTTTCGTTTCATCGCTTAAAACTTCGATAATTCAATTGGGATATTTTTCATCGACTCGTTACTATCAGTTGAAAGCTCGTTATTAGAAAAATACAAAATAAACCAATTATCATTTCGCTTCATGGTTTATTTTTATAACATGCTCGAACGTCCCTGCTAACTTTGACATAAACACATTTCCCTTGCTCATCCGATTATTTTAATTGAAACAACTTCCCAATTTAGTTAGATGTCCTTACACTATCATTTTTCAACATACATGCTGACATTATTTATTAAGCGTAAACTTAATTAATTATTCGTAATTTCTTTTGTTGATGGATGGTTATTTTGATTTCTTTTCAAAGCTGATTGATATAGTATAAGTACATGTCTTATTTTTGTATTGGAATTATCTGTTCGTATATTAGATCCATTTTAGGATAACCTGGACAGGGGTTGGGTGTGTTGTTGTTGCTAATCCTCCAGGGTCTGATGAAGTCAGACAAGATCAATCACATCGTTGACTCTCAAAAAGTCCAGCACAAGAAGTGTAGATATCTTTGCTTGTGAGACCCATGCATTACAATGTGTGTATGTATCAACACAAATCCTGGTGATCTTGACACCTTGCATTAATGGAGAAGATCTTTTTGTTGGCTGAGAATGAGAGGCACTTGATGAGACCACTAGCAAGATGAGTGAATATAGTCTGGAAGCATCTGTCACATTTGAGGGCTAGGGCCAGACCTAGTCTATTACCCGCATACCAATGATGAGTGAGAGGCTCCCTCCACTCCACCAAGTTTTGAGATTTTTTAACGAGTATAATTCCAGATAGGTAAGGGTGGATGTGGAGGGAGTTGGAAGATTACAGACCTCCTTTGCTAGCTTGTCCGCCATTTCATTGCCGTAAAGTTCGACGTGAGATGGAATCCACTGAAAATGAATATCATGGTGCAGCAATATTACGAGTTCATATGGAGGAGGAAATGAGCAGCTTCTGTTGATCCGAGAATCGGAGCACTAAAAGGTAGAAGTCTCTTGGCTTCAATGCCTGCTGATTTTAACTGGACATAATGGAATGGCCTTCACGTCTAAGGTGACCCTGTCAGGAGCGAACTTTCAACGTACTTCACCCATACCGCCCAGGAATACTCTCCCGTCAAGATAATGCAATCAGCAGGACTTAGGAGGGGTGGTTGGGTGTTCATGACTAGATGCAAGATTCAACTTCTTAAAGTTAACATGTTCAGTATTGAGGATATTGTGCTTTAGATATAACTGATTACACACACGCACGCGCTGTATATTCGTCGAAGCCTGCGATGTTCAAATAGAGTGTGCATTACTCATCCGAGTGTAAAAGTTCTCTCTTGGCTCTGTATAAAAAAATTAAGAAATGAAGTAGCAGTCAAAATGTTATCTTTGTCACCTTTAAACGTATTTCAAAATTATAAGAAGCAATAGCAGCGTCTTTTGTATCTATTTGATATCGGTTTGGAACTCTTAACCTTTTAAAGTCCCTTGGGCATTCCACCAATCTTTTTTGCATAACTTTAGAATAAAATTAACGTTTATTGCCTTCATTTACAAAATGTCTGTGTTATGTTGCTATTAAATCTGGTGTTCATTAAAATGTGATATGGGCTTCTAAATCTTAACATAGTGTAAACACAAATTTTTAGTGACTCAGAATTGCAAGCATTTCTTTTATAGTATCGCTAATAGCACCAGTACGAATTTTAGTACATTTGTATTTAAAAACAAATCGATCTGAATTGGGGGAAATTATTCAAATGGCGGATCGTTTATTTGCATTTTTGAAATGTATTGTAAATTTCTAGGAAAAATTATCAATCACACACACATAACAGTATGTAGACATAGCAGCATTTTGACATAATCTTTGTTATTTATGAAATAGTAACACTTTCTATCCTATATCGTAAATGTTTTTTTAGTTGTTTATGTTCATTATTTTCTTATTTTAAATTATTTTTCATAATATCAATTAAGAAAACAAATTTGTACTCTACATTAAATTATATTTTGGTATATACAACTTTTTAGCATACTGACATAAAAACGTACACGTTTCGGTACATCCAAACATATATTTTCCAATTTTATTTCTTTGGAAATTGATGCTAAACTGGAATTATTAAATTACGAAAATTTTTAATTAAAACATAATTTTCTTTAAAAAAATTCAAATTTTTTAAATGAGGGCAATTACTAATTATATAAAAAAATGTTTGATGTTTTGAATGTGAAAATGCAATATACAATTTTTGAAGCTACATGTATCTGAGTTGCCTAAGGTAATTAATTTTTAGAAATTTCAATGTTCCTTATCCCAATATATATTAGAGACCAGAGCAAAATTTTACGCACCATCGAGAGCATTGAAACTTCATAGCTTTTTTTTTTCTTTCGAATTCTTTGAGATAATGATATTTCATAGAATTAAACGGAAACTTAAAATTAGGTCGTATAATGCATTTAATTTACATAAATTTTGAACATGATGTAAGGTTTCTATATTCGTAATGAAAATGTATTATTGGGTGTTTAAACAATAAGTAATTAAATTTTTAAAATAATTTAAAAATCAATTTTTTATTGCATGCATTAAAAATATTTCAAAACAATTTCTATGAAAAAATTAAAATTGTTTGCATTAATAAATCGCAACCACTGACAGATATCTATTACAGCTCATTTTTTTTTGACGTATTAAGTCACATAAAGAAATTGGCGCTGTCAAAACTGTGAAAAGATGGATATCCATTCTACATTTTTATAGGGCATTCGTACATAATGCGGATGAAGCCCTAGCAATTTACGCAATGCGGGGGGTGGGTACAACAAATCTCCGCCCCACTTTTGCGCCCCATGATTTCGATTCCAGCTACATTTTGGCAACTTTCCATGTCCCGCATCTTTTGAAGGACCCAAGCGTCCCGTAGCAAACGCAGTGCGGAAATTCCTATGCCTTTCTTAGAAGTACAGAAAAGTACTCGTACTGGAGTTCTCATAATACCGCATTATAATATCCGCAGTTTGTATGAGTTAAATTTCTAGAGATTTCCTTGTGTTAAGTTCATGACTTTTGGCTACATTCCATAGAGTTGAGTTCTATCAAAAGTTTCGGAAAGTTTTTAATTTACTTAAGTTACAGCGCTGGTTTGATAAATTGTTCGTTGGGGGGGGGGGGATTAGTACTGCGGACTCGAGAAACTTTTATGTGTTCACGAATACGAAACTGAATCTTTTAAAAATCATGCATATTTTATTACGAAGCCCGTAGAGATGTAAGATCTCTTTTCCTCGGTTTCCTTTTTACGAATAATTTTTTGTAAAGAGAAATTCAGCATTTTTAAAATATCAAAATAACATTGCTAAAACAACCCTTTTTAATTAACTGTATCAGGCATAACTGACGTCGCCTCTGTCGAATCCTGGTTCGACTAGAGGGAGTGAATGTTTATTAGCATCGCATGGTAAAGCAAAACGAGGGCTATTGGCGGCGGGCCTCGTTATTTTGAACCATGGTCAAGTGAGGAGGACCACACCTGATCTAGCACACCTCTTTCCAAACTACCACACCACGCCAACAGGTGAACTTTGAACCTCGACAGATTTAACATGCATCAGCCCCTCTACATAGCGGGTCTTCTGTGGCACCTGAATTCGCGAATCCGTGACACACTTCTAGGCTACCGCGGCTTTGGGGCCAATAAAGACCTGTTGTGTTCAGAGGCTGATACACGTTGAATTTTTCGAACCTTAAAGTGATTACGTTGGAGTGCTTTGGAAGTTTGGAGAGTGGGACATCAGCTCGGGTGTCATCCTGTTTACTCTATCAAGATTTAAAATTGCGTAGCGCGTCCCTAGTAGCTCTGATGTTGATTCTGAGCACGGCAATAATAAAAATCAATCAGTCAGGCTTGCATCATTCAACAAACAACAGAAAATCGACAGCGTCCATGTTGCTCTCGAAATCGCCCTTCTGTATTTAGAACAAGGTACTTTGGTAATAGACTTACTGTTTTTTAGTCGTCTTCGTGATGAAGCAGCAAAAGGCAGAGTGCAGTACGGAAGACAACAGGACATTACAGGATTTTCTTAAAGAAAAAGTAGCCAGTTTTTGCAGAGTCGGATACTTAATTTACATTATAAACGGCTTTATGTCTTAAAAGTGTTTTTCTGAGGTGTAACTGATCTGGTAAATTATTCTATACGATGCATTCATTAACTTTCATGTTCATGTCCTTCATAAAGTACGTGGCCGCGGTAGCCAAGTGGTAAAGGCATCGGATCATGGCTAGCGCATCATGAGTTCGATCCCAGTACCACTGAAGACCCGCCGTGTAGGGGAAGGATTCACGTTAAATCTGTCGAGAGCTCAAACGTCCTCCCGTTTGTTTATGCGGTAGTTAGGAGAGGGGTGCCAGCTCAGGTGTCGTCCGCGTCACTTGACCATGGTTCAAAATTACGAGGTCCGTCGCTTAAAGCCCTCGTATAGTTGAACAATGCGACGTTAATATTATCTCACTCACTCACCCTTCATAAAGTACGTACTTTTCCATTACTTAAAAGTATTAAGGGAATTTATCTTCTGTTGTATTCTCAAGCAAACCTTTCATACAAGAGCAGTTCAATATTTTCTGAGGAAACCCAACTCGTACTTATTCTTTTTAATCTTATTCTCGGTAATCCAGCATTTTCACAAACTGGGCCACCCTTCGGTCCACATTAGATCGAGTGTTCGGGTTTCTACAGTAATAATATAATAATGTAATAAAATAATCCAATGAGCTCAAATGAAAAAAAAAATTTCAATACGGTGTGAAAGAATACCTGTTCAGATGTTGACCCTGGCACTTGGCTTTGATCCAAAATCAAAAGGTTTGTCGCGCGCGCGCTATTAGTTTCAGAGTAATGTTCATTCACAATCCCGCCTCCCGGGAATAATGTTATTATAATTTGAAGTGTCGTCTCCGGTGGCTTAGATGTAGCGTGCCCGTTTTGTATGTACGAAGTTGCAGGTTTGCCGCCAGATGGGTCCACGGTAGGCAGGGGGTAACAGACTCGTGGCCGGCATGTCATGAGTTCGAGCCTGTGCCGCTGAAGACCGCCGTGTAGGGGAGCGATGCACGTTAAATCTGTCGAAAGCTCAAACGTCCTCCCTTTGGTGTGGTGTGGTAATTAAGAGAGTGGGTGTTAGCTCAGGTGTCGTCTTCGTCACTTGACCAGGGGTTAAAATTATGAGGTCCGTCACCAAAAGCCCTCGTGCAGCTGAACAGTGCGATGTTAATACACATTCACTCACCCCCGAATGTATTGATGACTTTCTGGATGCGAAAATCGAAGGTACGCCAGTTATATGATTATGTGGCATGCAAAAAAATCCCTTGAGTATCAATTTGGCTCTGGTACTCTCGGTAATATTTATCATCCGACGAGAGCTTAAATTAAATTAATTCAAGCGTTTGCATTTGGTAGCGAGAGCCGCTACTTGATGATGCCACCACTGAAATGGCTCTCACATTTGGGGACTTGTCTCCCCTCAGGGGGCTCGCCTTCTTTAGGTGAGTACGGGTGTCACAATCCCGAGGTGCCCTAGTGATCTTTTCCTTTTCCCACGGGGTTTACTGTCTTTGGTAAACACGGGCTTCACGAACCCGGGGTACCCTAGTGATCCTTCTCTATTTTCGACCCTCTTTCTTGTCATTCAATTCATTCTTTCTTTCTCTTCCCGTCTAGACCACAGATATTAAAACAAATGTTTAGCGCAGTATAGCCAAAATCGGCTCTTGCGCCAATAAACCCCAAAATCACTCACTCACTCACTTGGGGACTTGTCGTGTCTGCAAATGCTTAGTTGCTAATATGCAACCCATTTAACAAATAATTTGAAGTATCTTCTTAAAATTGAAAGAAAAAAAATTAATCATCTTCCGTTAAATCGTTTTGCATATCTAATTTACGATTCGCTGAAGCCGTTTTGTGAAGATATTCAAATGTTCCACGAAAAATTAAACACACGCTTAAAATTTGTTGAAAAAGAATATTGACTCAGTGTAAAAAAATGTTTTTTAGCATTTTAATGAAAAAACCCGAAGGGCAGTTAAATTTGAGTTACCTTTTTTGAAATTAATGTACACCTAATATCTATGAAAATTGACTCAGATTATTACAGGAGTAGAGGAGAGATATCGCCGGTTATAGAGATAATGGACAACTTCATCATAGATAAATCTTGCCTTGGTATCACAGCTATGACAATGCAAAGATAATATAAAAATTATTGTGAAATTAGTTCGGAATGTCAATGTAACGAGGAATTCTTAAGAATCGAATTTACCTGGACTAAGAATACAAATTATCTAGTCTCTGATGTGGGTTATATATGGGAAAAATTCTAGTCAAAACATGATGTCCGTTCAATTCAATCTTTAAAAATATTTCATTAAAATAAATAAATGAATGAAGTATACTGCAAAGGGGCGTTTGGAAATGCAAGGCAAGCGAAGAATACATTTGAGAAACAATTAAATAAAGGGGATAAAGCTCAGCGTATGTCTAAAGTTGCTGAGTCAGTAACATTTAAATTTAAAGCCACGGGGAATGTCTCATTTTCTCTGTCTACTGTGAAATAGTTTATGGAGGTAGAAAATTTTGAAGATTCCAGAGCCTGAGATTGCTGACACATTTCATAAGTTATGACGTATATATACATGTATAACTTTAACTCTCATTTTTCCAACATTTTTTAGCGCAAATGCTGTCGTATTATATATATAAAAGCTGTATAAAAATACAGTCGGACCACGATTTAACGAATTCATTAGAACGACCATTTTATTCGTTAATTCGGGACTATTCGTAATATCGGGGTTCAAAAAAACATTTTTTTTTTTGCACTTATCGTATGAAAATTTTATAATAATCAACTACAAAAAAAATTATCCTTAGTTAAAAATTACACACTTTTTATTCAGCAACTGCAAATACTATTAGCGAAGTATTACGCGCCAGTTAATTGGAAATTTTAAAATATTAGCTAATAAATGTTTGGCAATCTTTTTGATTCGTGACTCGGAGTTCTTTTTCCGAGTTTATGTAGAGAAGGAAATACTGCGTCCTTAATATCCTGCTGCACAGTTTTCATAGTTTCCAAACAATGTATTGCATTTGAAAATTTAACGGATTCGATAGGGGTTCCACTATCAATTTATGTGTTACTGCCTCTTTACGCATTCGTTCCAGGCTTCACAAATTTTCAAAAACAAAATTTTCTAGAAAACCGTACGTATAATAAACCTAACTTCTTTCAAAAAGGAGAACAAATGCTAAAATCGCTAAAAATATTCCCCGCGTCATCTATTGGAATGAAGTAAAGGAATTTCCTGTCTTATTCAAAACTCACACGGTTGGTTACACTCATGACTTATCACCTGTAAAGTCTCTGTAGTGAGCTGCACCCTTCGTTGTCGAAATTTGCAACTAACAATAAAAGTTATATTCCAAGCAAAAACAAAATGTCATTTGAAATACAATCCAAAATTTCTTCTAATTCAAACTAATATGCATAAAAATTTCGATTGTTGAAATTATATATTTGTTAAATAGGTTTTTCCCCTTCATTTTAATCGGAGGGGGGGAATCGTTAAATTGTTAATTCCGTTAAACAGGGGTTTATCAAATCGGGGTCAGACTGCATAGTTAAAAAAAAGGAAGAATAAATTAAGAAATTTTATCAAATCAAATAGTGTACTTCGTAAAAAATGAAACATTTAATATTTCCTTTGTAGCGATTTCATCAGCAACGATTATTTTAAGATCATTTTTTAAAAAAATAATACTCTAATATTATAAATATATGGGAAAAATTTAAAATGTATACATTTATATATTTAAAACTAAATTTTTAAAAAAATATCGTAAGCTTTTAATTAAAAGAAAAAACGCGTTCTAAGTATTTTAATCAACTTGCATGGTAATTCAAAAGGAGGTAATTTCAAAATACTCTCCACCAAAAGTGGAAAAATCATCTTTAATTCTTTTAATGATCTATTGTTTAATTTAGTAATTTAATTTCTTTACTCTTCGTCAAATTCTCATAATAGAAAATTTAAACACAGTTCATTTTTGCATCTTAATGTTTTAATAACATTGCAACAAAACTATAAAGTATACAAAATCTTAAAAATCATCTTTTCATCGCATGTTTACTTTGCCACCTAATCCACGAAAGAAAGTAATTTTTAAGGGAAATATTGTGTTTATTAGCTGAAGGGGAAAAAACAGGATTTTGTGCAAAATGCGACGATCGGAGCGGAATATTGCGAAAGAAGTTACGTTGCCATAGCAACATATGCAGGCGAAATTCTAGATGAGGATTTTTTGAGAAGATAAAAATAAATGCATTTCATTTTAAATTGAGAATGTTTTCATCTTTAAACAAGTTAGAAAATATATATTATGTTACATTATATATACGGCTTTAAATTGCATCCCCCCTCCCCTTTTATTCGGATGCTTGAATTCGAAGAACTTCACTCCCGATTTCGCAGGCGGCCGCGGTGGCCGAGTGGTCTAGGCATCGGATCATGGCTAGCGTGTCATGAGTTCGATCCTAGTACCACTAAAGACCCGCCGTGTAGGGGAGCGATGCACGTTAAATCTGTCGAGAGCTCAAACGTCCTCCCGTTGGTGTGGTGTGGTAGTTAGGAGAGGGGGTGCCAGCTCAGGTGTCGTCCGCGTCACTTGACCATGGTTCAAAATTACGCGGACCGTCCCCGAAAGCCCTCGTGTAGCTGAACAGTGGGACGTTAATATTCACTCACTCACCCGATTTCGCAGAATTGTTTATTAAATTTCTAGGAAAGGGATAGATATTTATGCAGTATTAGCGAATAAAGTATTCCGCGTATTAAACAGAAAATTGAAGAATTTAAACGACTTTATTATATGCGTTAGAGAGAAAAGTGAGTGCGTGCTTTTTAGTTTTGCTTTTTGATATTCATGAACTTAAAAGAGTAAAAAGATATATATTCTCATAGTATTAAATGCCGATATTGGAATCCGTTAGCTTTTGTAACAAACATATGTAAATATATTTTACATTTTAAGGAATTCAGAGTTGCTGCTTTTTTTAATTTTATCTCCTTGACCGAATTAATAATTTTTTTTGAATTTGATAGTTTTGTGGTTCGAATTTTCAAGTTATTATTGAAAAAATTGTAAAGCTTTCTTGAGTTTTACGTATTTAAAAAAAAACTCTACTCTTGCATGTTTTTTTGAAAATTTCATTTTAATTTGGTTTTATGGTTTCGAATGTATTGTATATCATTACTAGCAAAAACGAAATGTAAAACTAGAAAAAGTGTCAACTACAAAATGTAATCAATTTATATTTGTTTTTAAAATTTTGATTTTGCATAACTGATAATTTGTTGCACCGTATATATTATTGAACTTTTAGTTATAAATGATAGTTTTTATGATTTATGGAGTATTAGTTTTTAATGAAAGTTTTTTTTTAGCTTTTTTTATATATGTTAAGTTAATTAAAGTTTTTTTTATTTTACTATTTTTATCCTATAGAAAGCTATTGATTGTCTTCTTTAAAAGTTATTATTGTAGTTATACTTTTGCCCCATCATAGATATTTTTTTAATCCTTAATATATCATTTTTTAAAGAATATTTTGAGACCAGAAAATTAAAGATTTTTTTTAAGGATATAAATCTATCCAATTTTCTTCTATAATCAAATGCATAACATAAATATTTGCTTTGTTTTATTATATATATTTAATAAAATTGCAATTTTACCATGAAATAAATTATTTTCCAATTTCAAAATATCTAAATATTATTATATTAATTTTCAATCACATTGAAAATGTTGAGCAGAAATCTTTATAATAAATAATAAACAATAGCTAAAAATTTTTAGTTTTTTGTTTCAAATCCATGATTATTATTAGAATTTTCTTCTTGTTATTAGTTTTAAGTGTTCAATCATCAACACGTAAAACGTTTTAATATCTCAACAATACTAAGAATTACTTAAAACCATTCAATATTAACGCAAATCCCTTTCAAACTATTAGTCAAAAAATGCAGTAACTCCTTATAGCTGAACTTCTAATTGACTTAGTTCTTTATACCTCAATAAAGCATTCATTTCCAAACCAGTCACGTATGCAAAGAAATGCTCGAAATTAGCCATAACTGACTCGGAATCATCTGTATAAAAATTACCCGTACAGTCTTTTCGATCCGGAAACTCGGTTTTCTTCCTCTTCCCAGTAGTTCCGTCAAAACGACCTCTATCCTGCCTCTTCGATTTTGGCAAGGCGCCCAGAAGCGAACCCTAAAGTAGAAACCATTGGGGCCCACCCACCCCTTTCTCTGGACCCCCAGAAGTAAATAGGACGGCTATAGGACCGGACAGTTCCTGTTGCTGACGTGGATAACTATTCATCATCCCTATTTTTTCTGGACTGGCGAAAATTTCTCTGGGGAACCTAGTTTCGCTCTGGTTTTTTTACCCTCTCCAACCTTGGTTCCAGAGAGAGGCTAAATGGATAAATATGAGTTATTTTTTCTGATGGTGAGAGTGGGATTATTAACTGAAATGTATTGTTGGGTTTAGATGATATGGAAATGGTAATAAATGATGTAATGAGTTATTTTCGGATAAATGTGAGTTATTCACACTGAACTTAGGGAATATGGTTATTAATTGAAACGTGAAAAGTTGTGGTCACGGAATTGATAGATTTTTGTATTATCAAGACGTTATGTTAAAACAAGAGTTAATGGTATTGTTTTAGTCAGTTTTAGAATTTTTAAAATATTTCTGATCTATTCTAATATAATCTGAACAGCTCCTTTTTTTTTAACTCACTGCTGTATTAATTTGTATGATTTGTTCTTTTACTGTGAAATAGTTCATTACTTTAAAAAATGTTTTGATCGGTAACTGATTATTTTAAATGTATTAAGATTAATCGGTTGAAACGGCGAATCAGGAAAATCATAGTATTTTCTAAAATACTATCTGCCGTGGGCTTAATTATTTTTAAATTCTTTTTTATTATTTATTGAATTTTTCACAATAAAATGTGAATAAATTTCACAATAGTCACTAATTTTCTGTTTTAGTTATTTGTTTGAATATATATATTTTTTAAAAAAAATCAATCAGTATTGGGACAGAAAGATGAAATAAAACAGGTTTGTATAATTCAAGAAATCGAGAACATTACGTACTAGAAGCGTATTTATTGTTTCATGTCATAGATGTGATTTGTCTGCGCATTTTATTTGCTTTCTTACTTTCGAGGACCGAGCTTATCCAAAGGTTTTCAAGCTACAAACCAGCCCTCCCAGAAGACTATATAAACAAAAGAAATTCCAATGCAAAATGCCCCACTCCCTTCAAAAACAAATTGTTGAGAATGGTTGGAAGATACATAAATACGATTAAAGATAAGTACCATACAATAGCTCCTCACCGAGTGCCGGAAAATAAAAATAATTTTTTTAAAAAAAGTAAAAGTATATATATACGCATGCACTTAAAAAAGATGCTGTCTTCTAAATAAAAGACACAAAAGTTCTAAGACTCGATATGTCAATAGATATTGCTTGGCTTTAAGTGTTTCCTGGAGACCTGGTAAGATAGTAAAAGCCCCTTTTCACGTTGCGAGGTGATTTGGAAAGAAGTAATTCAAATTCATAAAAATGTTTGAGTGATATATTGAGAATAAATTTCTTCTTAATAAACAATGAAAATAAGAAACATAAGTCGGTGATGTAGCATCTTTGGTTCAATCGGGAAGTAATAACATTTTTAGGGCTCTGTAAAGGAAAGCAGTTGTAGTAACTGTCAGACCCGCAGAAATAAAATATACTTTCCATTTTACGTACACCCAACTCTTTTTTACAAGGTTTTATTAACACGAATTTAACGATTTTTTTTTCACACGAATTTTTTGTTTTCTCACGAATCCCCCCCCCCCAAATTAGGGATTTGTGTTCTTTGGATGAGGACGATTTTGTTGAATTTATGACAGTTTATAATAATAAAGAAGTCGATAATGACTTCTTTATTAGTATAAACTGTAGGGGAAGTTCTTTTATTAACCTCTGATTTAATTTATGAGGGCATGAAATTTTCTACTAGTATATAACATTTTCTTACTCATGATTCGTACGTTAAAATTTCACATAAAGAGTTTTGTGTAGCAGGATATCTCAAGAATTATATAACCAACTTGTGAGAAACTAAAAGAAACAGACGCTGATAGCGGGCTTTGTAACAACAAACAGTGGCTGTTAATAACGAAAATTCTTCATTTCAATCAAAACCGACAATATAGTGCTTAACATGTCGAACACATGTACTGATGATAGAATTTTTGATTCACTTATAGACTGAATTTTCATTGTACACTAATTTTAACTTTTTTTTTTGTAACAAAAAGCAATTGTTTTGTTTTAAAAATATGATTAGATAAAATTACTTTTTTTCACAGTATTTTGGGAAAATGTTGAAAGATTTTTCTTCTTACACGATTTTTTAAAATGTTGGAACATATCCTCAAATTTACTATATATCACATGTATTTGTTTACGTGACTTTTTACGCGGTTTTCTGAGGAACGTATCTACCGTATAAAAAAGTTAGGTGTATTTGGCATCACCAACCGAGTGATCATGACATCGAGTTCGTCACCAACGCTATGTCAATCGAACCACGTGCTCGGGTTAGAATTTTGCTAAAGACACGTCGTGTAGTGGGCTAATGTGCTCATTAAACATATCAGAGTTTTAAGTCTTCACGTTGCTATGACGGGGAATGTGAGAAGTCAACCTCGTTATCAGACTGTAGCTCAAAATTACGAGGAATTTTAACTATTTAGTCAACCACACAGATCCTGAAAAAATATTTGAAATCTTAGGTGACGATCGAGTATTGTCTGGAAAAAAAATAATAATATTTTACATTTAATTTCATGAATTTAAGCATTGGTATAAGAACATAAGCATCTGAATTAAAGTTTGTTGTATCACACACATTTTATTATTTTTATGACAATAAATGTTTCTGTGATGATTTTTAATAAAATAAATGACACATCGATCATACTCTGTTTTCCTAATAAATGGTATGCATTGCGTTACCGTTTTTTGTGTTGATTGTACGCATTTTGAACGTACTGGTACAAGAACGCCATGGAAATAAATGCAGCGTATAGTTTAAAATTGCGTATTAACCTTATTACGACAAGTCTTTTTCTAATTTTATTTTGAAATCGAATAAAGAAATAGAAAGTAATATCTCTCGTTCTGAGCTAAGGTTGTTATGACTATGGCAGTTTTCTTTTAAAGAGAATATTTGTTTCCAAGTCATTGAATCAAAAAGAAGAAAATAGTAACTAGAGCATCCTTAGCAACGTCAGTTTGCTTATTTCCTTCAACATTCTTTCTAAAAATAACATTTCTCAAAAGATGAAATTACTTGTACCATCGCTAGACGTACAAAATGATACTTTTTTATATCCCGTTATAGTTTGGTTCAAGTTATATTCGATTTTTCTGGTTGATAAAATTGCTGTATTTATTTCTTTTATTTACTGCAACGATTGGTAATATAATACTCATTGCATCATTATTGCAAGCTTTTTCAATTGCTATTTATTTATCCAGGAAATGCAAACTCATTTATCAAACAATAGTAAAAATTCAATGTTAAATTTGCTTATCCAACAAGAAAAAGAAAATGTTTACAAAACTTTGGCCATTTTATGAAATCCAATGGTTCGTATCATTAACTCTTTTATTGTAAATTTTTTTCCTCTCTTATATGAAGTATTGTGTTGTTCTTTCGCAATATTTTATGATTGTTAAAGGTTGCCAAGGCCGAAGGGAAAATTATAATTGTGTGCGCCACCATTACTTCCTTTTGCCGGTTTATTGTGAATAGTGGTTCGATCATCTTTCCCAATTATTATCAACCTTCTTTCTTTGTGAAACGAATACCATTTTTTTTTATTTTACTTCGAATAATTCAGTTGAAACTGAAATTTATCTTAATTATACAAACTTAATGGGGAAATCTCAATTTTCCTCTGGGGAATAAAATTCTTATTTGTTCTTAAACTGGAAATGAGGATGTTCATTTGGCTCTGTGTGTGAATTCGGAATCAGGATTCTCTAGGAAAATTTTTAAATCATGTTCCCCTAAATGAGGGAAACTTATGACCTCCAGCTATAAGGATTCGAACGTTACTTTTTCATGATTTTTTTGTTATATATATGTATCTATGTACTTTTTTAAACAAGATTTAATCGTGCCTGTAAATAATTTAGTTTAAGAATGAAAAACACGTTAATTGCTTCCTTGACAATTATTATATGAAGAAAACTTTTCTAAGTTCTTAAGTTGATTCTGAGAGTTAGACTAATTTAATTGCAAAAGTTGATTTTAGTTCGTGAAATTAAATAATTCTAATAAATGATGCTATTTTTTAAATATTTTAATTTATTACTTGAAAATAAACTAGGAACTTTTTATATTTAAACTGAAATAATAAATAAAAATAAAAGAATATTTCTTGTATGTACAGTTTCTATGAGCTCAATAAATAAAGCTAATATTTCTCGCAGCATAAAAATGAAACACTTTTACCTCTTAATTTCTTTTAAAGTTAAAATGAATGATGTTTTTCGAAGTTATTAAACTTGTCATGTTTAGTATTCATAATAATGAATGACGTGTCTCGTTTAAGAAAAATGCTTGCATAATTTCCACTAATCTGTTAATAGTATTATAAGTATCAAAAGAAAAATCCGAAATTAGATTGAGAATTACCGAGTCTATAATTTGAGCTTATTATTAATTAATTATCCTGTCTAGTTTTAGAATTTGATACTTGACATACTTCCGCATGTATCAAACATATTTCTTGCTGATATTAGAAATTTTAGTTAATGTTGGTGATGTTATTTTTTATTCTTTTAAAATAGTCCAAGCACATTACTTAGAAAGAAAAGTTTTGACATTTTAATGCAGCGACTAGACGATGTTATCATGTTCTTCCTTAGTAAAAATATAAGAGCTTTTGTAATAAAAATGAATAAATAAAATAAAGAAAGCACGCACATGACTTTTTTTTTTTAAAAAAGGTTTTCTCTGTAGCGAATATAACTACATTTTTGCTCATGCATTTTATTCGATACATATTAATTTCCAAAAAGATAAATGTTTCTATTAATTCAAGCCATTTATTTTATTAATTTAGGGTTGAATAACCAAACCTATATATATATATAATCATTAATATTTTTCAGGAAATCTTTTTCGTACTTAAAACTTTGTTGTAAAGCTTTTATTTTGAATGTTCGAAATTTGATTCCCTTCTAAGAATTGCTTCCTCCCTCCATACTATTAAATGTTTTTTTAATCTTACAATATTTATTTCATGTTTATTTGTGACGCGCTTGATTCAATAAAAAACATTTAGCAATCGTATTGGAAGAGAAAATTAACATTAAATAAGTTGGTAATATTTCTCTTATTGAAACTAATTTTCTTTGTTAACAATACTGCATTTTTATTTCTTCATTAGATCAGAGTTTCGATAGTAAACTATGATACATTATAGGTATAAACATATATTATACTAAAAGGCCTAAATGTTTTCACATTTGAAATTCTTTCGATAACAAAGCATCTAGTTATTTTAAGGAGCAAAAATAAATATGTTAAATTTTCACAAAAATCTTTACAAAAATCAGCGTTCTTGAAACCAAAATAGATTTCTAACATTCGCTTGATTTGAGGGGAAAAAAATTAAATTCCGAAAATTTTCTGATAGGGAAATATTTTTTACCCTTTATATATAAAATATCATTTTCTTTAACATATTTAAAAGAAAATTTAATGAGTAAATATTAAAGTCTTAATTAGCCTTATTATTAAAATTTTTTTAAAAAAAATTCTTCTTTGAGTATTAAATTTTAAGAGAAATTAACGGAGCAGGAAATATTGATTATGATTACATTCCAAAAGAAATTTGTATATATTTGAAATAAAATTAAAACCTCAACAAGTCTATCCCTGTTTAAAAATCTTTCATATTATTTGATTTTTGATAAAACTAAAAGCAATTAAAATGCTTTCCAAGTTTTACTCTTATTTATTTTTTTTTTTACTCTTATTTATTTAGTACATATTTTCCCAATTTTCATATATTCAAAATAAAAATTCTTTTTTAATAAGAGGTCCTTTTTAACAAATTAAGTTTATTATACTGTTTAGTTATACATTTTTTTTTTCAATTTAGTGATACATTTTGTTTTACTTTCAAAGTTACATACTTAATATATTAAATGAATTAATGAAGTTGATTATTAAATTTATATCATTCATATAATTAGTTATATTTAATGAAAGTTGAGTATATTTTTTTTTTAAGTTTCCTTCAAAAGAGTAGCAATGTAAGTTTCTTAACTTTGTAAATTTTCTTGTTTTTTGAACAATCAATTTCAAAGTAATTAACACTCTTCTTCCTATAATTTACATATTTTGTCATATAGTTTCAATGAAATAAAGTTTAAATAAAGTCTTTTTTTAAAAAAATTTATTGTTGAATATTTAGCTTTAATAGTTAAAAACGATGAGAATTATTACATTAGAATTTTTGCATATGCAAACAATATTCAGGAATACCCACATTTTGTAATAATGGTATTGTTGACTTATTATGCAACTTATGAAAGTATGATAATGTTGACTGTGGGAGAAGTTAATATTGGAATAACTATCAAAAATAATAAATTAATAACTATGATCAAAAAATTGATCAGATAAGCAATATTCATCGTAAAAAGATATTATTTATCATATAAATAAAACACTAATTGCAACAATTGTACGCTTACAATAAATGAAATTATAAAGAAATTAACTTTTTAAATTCGTTGAGCTAAAACAAATATTTTCTATATGTAAGTAAATTGTTCTATTTAAATATACAAATATAAATTATATTATTTTTGAAATTTTTCCAAATATGTTATCTACAAATATGTTATCTTGTTCAAATGATATCTTTACGATATACATATAGATGTTGTTGATATTAACAAAGAGATGCAGTTAAACTTTTAGTTAAAATAACTTTATATTTACTTAAATACTCTTTAAGTATTAAACAACACTTTTATAACCATCTAGTTTATACGGATGCCGTTGGACACACAAATCTTAATCCAGTACTTTTGTTTAATTTCTAAAATATTAAGAGAAATGTTGTGTTCCGCATTTTCTAAATTTTAAAATTTACCGACAAACCTGCATCGAACGCAGCTCTTTCCCTTATCCAGATTCCAAGTTTTATCGTATTAAAGCTTTCAATTTATAATCAGGAATTCCTGCAACTAGATAGCTTTGAAGTTGTGTTAGAAGTGAAATTCATTATAAAGCTGAAGCCTGATTAAGTTACTGAAAGATTTATACTAAAAGCAATATTTAAATAGTAGCTTGTTTTATCTATTTATATGCTCGGGCGACCAGCACGTTGAAAATATCCACATTTTCTGCCTCTAAACATAGTTTCCAATATTTCCCGCTATTTTAAAGTAACAAAAAATGTAAAAATGTTGGTATTTGTATATTTTTAGTAAGCATTTATTTCTTGTTGATTATGTTTTACGTTGTGAAAAATGTTTGGCAATAATTGTTGTTATATGAATCCAAATTACCTTTGTTTTTATTTTTGTATCAACTAAATCTTTCTAAATGATTTATACGAAATGTTAAGTTTAGAATATGTGTTAAAATCTAGACTAGAGAATTCTCTGTGAAATCTTGTGGTTAATTGAAATATTCTAAAATGACATTTAATGAGTTTTCGAATAAAAGGATGGGGTGAATTAGTTTTCTCGAGTAAAAAATCATTGGAATATTTAGTATCTTTATTATAAAGGATTTATTATTGTTCTCTAAAATTACTTTTACTTTTTTCTTAAGAACTCCCGTATAGATCTGTATTTTTAAAAAGAATTGTTCTAAAATTTCAATGATTTGCACTAATTTTTCAATATACGTAAAATATTCATTAGCACAACTGCTGCAATTATAGAATTTTCTCCTTTGATTGACTTTTTATTAAAAAATCAGTAAATTCCTTAGATTCTGCTACTATTAAAATGATATTAAAGTGCTAAAGCAATTTTTCGATTATTATATCTCAATGTTATTAATTTGCAAAGTATGTCTGTGCTTGTAAAGGTTAGTTTTGCTTAAGTTTTTTCCTTTGTGTTCAGAAAATTGATTCTTATTTCTTATTCTCTCGAAAATTCAGTTTTGAAGCCTTTTATATTATTTATTAATTTGTTGTCATTGACAGCTTTGGTATCTCTGGTAAATATCTCCTATTCATTTATTATATATATGGTTTTTTTACTAATAGCGATATCAAATTCGCGATTCTATCTTAATTACCCTTGATTGTTTTTCTTTTTGAAACTTTCCCGCCCTTTTCTCCGCAATTTAGTTCTAAATGTTGCAATTATGTCTTCAAAAGCGCCAAATAATTGCATCAACGTCGTTGCTGAAACAAAATATTGGAAAAATTATACGAATAAGCTCTGATAATGGGTCTATGAAATTAAAATAACTTGTTTTCTTTTCTTTAATTACGCATCGACGTCGTTTTTTCTTTATAACGAAAAAAGGTTTATTGTAAATAGCTCTGATTCGTCGATTTCGGGACATGTTTTGAAAAAGTTAATTCTTCTGTAAAAATTGTATTGAGTTAAATACATTTCTGGGTTAAATTAGGAAATAACTAATCGAAGTTTGTTATTCTAAAGCAGGGTGGGCAAATTTTTCCAGGGCACTGGCTATTTCTAATTTTTTTCAAGGTATTGCGGTCCACCCAGTAGCGTAGGTGTGGTGAGGTAAAAAAAAACTTAATAAATAAGGAATATGTACATATCTACATATAACTAAAATAGAAAACCCCCACAACTTTTAAAATCGCGTTTAAAGTAAAGCGCAAAATACAAACGTACTAATAATAGCTGCAAATATAATAATACCAAATGATGGATTTATATATTATCAAACTATTCAAAATACATTAAAAAATAAAACATTTTATTCTAAAGTTAGTTCTCGTAGCTATAGTCAGTCGTAGAACTTAGTCTGCATATTGTCAGCCAATCTTGAATATTTCAGTATATAATTACTAACTGCTTATCTTTAGGCGGTCACCTCAAAATGTCTTGGCGGTCTACCGGTCGAGCGCGATCGACTTAATGCCCATCCCTGCTCTAAAGCTTTAGAACTTTTAATTTTCTGTAATTTTTTTGCACTATAATGATGTGTGTATTTCGCTTAAAATATGTTATTGGAGAAAAATGTATTTGTGTGTGTTCCTTTCCGTTCAAAGCTAATCTAGTAATTGTATAATTAATGTGTATGAGTTTCAATATTAAAAGATTATTGATAAAGAAATATTACCAATAAGAAATATATTTTCTCTCCAGATACTGCAGTACGTATTGCTGTTGCTTCTGTAAAAAGAAACGTCTATTATTTCATAATTTACAATAGTTTGCATGATGTAGAGAGTTCGTTCGTAATAATTTCCGTTGATGAGGAACTTATTTCTTTCTTTCGCTTGCATGAATATCTGATGCTTTAAAAACTTATTAAATCATTTATAAATAAAATTTCATGTTTAATGAGCTTTTACTGTTACTGGACGTGAAAATAAGGTGCTTTAACTTTTCTCATTCCAATAAATTAAGGGCTAATAGACTTCGGATGTATACATGATTAGTTTACATTAAAAATAACGTTTAAATTGGGTCTGTACAGCATTAATTTTGTTCATTTTATTTTTTCGTCATATGTACTTTGATAAGTGATTAAAATAATATTTTTTCAGGTACCTTTTTAAAGTATAGTCTGATAATTAAATAGCAAATTTTTTCATTTTTGTTAAGTTGAACAGAATGAACGGACCAATTAAAAAGTTCTGAAGATTCTGTATAATGTAAATTAGTTTTGGTCGTCGGTGATTCACCTTTTTGCTTCTTTTAAATATCAACATATATCTTCGGTGATGAAGCCACCTGTGTGACGAAGTGAGGAATAATGCCTTGGCTCTGACTCAAGGTCACGATCGTACCAAACTACTTAAATTTCGCTGACCCTCTTTTCTCTGTAGATCGCAAACGAAATATTTTTGTCTCAAAAGAGTCCCGACTTTTCCAGAGCAGCGATGAGGAAGTCAAATTAAAGTTTGAGAAATGCTCTTGTCATCTTTGAAATGTAATACAGTATTGTCTGTAAATATATGTCGACGTAATAGATTTCTATAAAAGTTAATACTTTTATTTAGTGTCTATTTTTTGCAGCTTAACAATTAAACGAAACATCTAAATAATTTTCTAGTTATGATTATAAAGCAATCATTGTAAATGTGGACAATTTAATGGTGTTTTAAATAGGAGGTTGAATTTAATAAATAAAAGTTTCAAAATATTGATGACCTAATATCTTAAAATCCTAATATCTTATTAAAATTTCGCTATATATGTTGTGTCGTATTAATGTATATTAATATTACTTTTATGTTGTTTAAACAATGTTATTTCATTGCACATCTGATACATAATTACATGCAATACTAGTATTACGGCGTTGATCTTATTAATATTATTAGACGTAAATTGTTTTGAGAGTGAAAACTTGTATAGAATTTTGCCCCTCAGGGGGGCTCACCTTCTTTAGGTGAGTACGGGTGTCACAATCCCGAGGTGCCCTAGTGATCTTTTCCTTTTCCAACGGGGTTTACTGTCTTTGGTAAACACGGGCTTCACGAACCCGGGGTACTCTAGTGATCCTTCTCTATTTTCGACCCTCTTTCTTGTCATTCAATTCATTTTTTCTTTCTCTTCCCGTCTAGACCACAGATATTAAAACAAATGTTTGGCGCAGTATAGCCGAAATCGGCTCTTGCGCCAATAAACCCCAAAATCACTCACTTGTATAGAATTTTTAAATATAAATAGGGAAGAGTACGGAATGAAACGCGTTTTTAATTGAGTAAGAAGAGGTTGAGAAATAAAAGTAATAGCACCTATGTTATTTAAATTCATTTTGTGCTTTTTGCTTTAGAGTACAACGTTAATAAATACTTACATTTAAAATTCATACTTATAGGTATCCTAGTTCTAATTTATACAATGTAGGAAACGAACGAAACTATATATGAACGAGGAATGTGAACGGGAGAAATGTGTCTCTATAGCCTAAAGTATAGATATTCGTCTCCCCTCCCCTCTCAAGTGCATATTTTTGCTTAGGTAAACATTATTTTCTTGAATTAATTTTTTTGAATTTAGATAAAATGAAATCAGTAGTGTTATTTTCTTTTGGATTCCCATAAAATACGTTATGAATTGATCCTCATTTTTGAAAATAAAATAAACTTTTTATATTTATTATTGTTTTTTAATAATATATGTTTTAATTGTAGACCTGAACTTGACTCCCTTCTCTTTTTTAAAGGAACTATTGAAAAATTTGTATTTACTTCCTTACAGAATAATTTTAAATTAATTTGAAGTTTTTCGCAAAATGTACTTTAAAATTTGCCACATTTCTCTTTTTAAAAATACCTTAGAATTGTATGCATGAAGTATGATACTTAAACAAACATAACTTATCCTTTACTTTGATATATGACTGATGCGATTTTGGCTTTGGATGTCTTTTCATGGTTTTGTGAATTTTTATTTATTGAAATGTAACTGTAAAATAAGAAATAGGAAACCAAACCGAAGAAACCTGATATTTTCTTTCATCTTCTACGTTTTATATTTCGTATTTGATCCCATGTTGAGTCCTCGTGAGTAAGAAAAGAAAGGGGGGGGGGGATATTCTGCTGACAAAATGTTGGATGTTCTCCTAGAAAGATGAAAGAGTTACTTAATACTCCTATCTATTTAGAATGTTATATATATATATATAAACTGCTTTTTTCGAAACTTCAGTTCTTAATGTATATTTTTAGGAAAATATATTATTAGACTCAACTAAATTCAAAATACTTTTTCTGAAAGAAGGCACATGTTTTTGAGGTAGTGTTCGAAACTGAGTGAGTTATATATATATATATCAGTGTCAGTGGTGGATTTAGAAAAGGAAGTAGAGTAGCAGGTATCCCTTGGTCCCCCCCCCCCCCGCGATTTAATCTTGGCTCCTTTTGAAAAGACTTTTATGTAGTTCTTTAGTAAACCTTTAGCACTCGTTTCAATCAGAATTATGTGTGATGTCAATGTAGAATTAGATGCCATTCTTCGAACTTGGCATGGATCACAATTTTAATAGAATTCCGGAAATCCAGAACTATTTTTAGCATTTTACAATGCAGAATATTTTATGTAATTCCTAATTGTATGATCACTATACAAGCAGTTTCACGAATAAAAATATTTTGGTCAATAAAACATCCATTTTTTCTTGTTCTAAATGAATTAATTTTGTACCTTTTCCCATAGTTAATTTTTACATGAATAAAACAAAAATTAGCACTTAACAATAAGAAAAATCTCCTATTTAGGTTATTTACAAATTATTATTTATTCTAAACTTAGTCTACGTTTATGTATTCTTTTGAAATGATACATCATTCGTTATTTCGTGTCATCGGGTTTGCCATTGATACAATAAGATAAAAGTTTGCTTTAACTTAACTGGTTTTTTTTTTTTTACACAATATGAACTATCGGCATACAACAAAGATATATAAGCTAATTTTTTCAATTCCAAAATATGTATATTATTTACGTAATAGATTGATTTTATTTGTATCTGTTATTCTCTTTCGGGTGGCTGTATATACATATAGGTTACGGAAAGTGATTGTTGAAAAGATATTGTGGTCGAAAAAATATTATGCAGAGATATTAGTCATTCAATAATGCTAAATAAGATGACCTTAGTGATGTATTAGGTCGCCCAAAAGGATGAAAAACCCCGATTTCATGAGACAAATTTATGAGAGAAGGATGATTGACGAGATTAGGTGCTGAAGCTCGTATACAGAATGGCTTTTCTGCCTATAGTGAGACTACGCAGAAAAGCAACATTGGAGTGATAGTGACTATATTTGTCTCATGATATTGTGACTTGATTTTTACTGCCATTTTTACCTCTATGTATGTTTAAAGTGTGAATTAATGCGCGTGTGTTTGAATTCAAAGATCGTTAATTGAGAAAGCCTTTACTACAATTGAAATCTGTTCTACCATGCAATAATACGTATTCATCAATAATGTTGCAAAATAGTTTAAAGGTCGCAAGTCCAGTATTCCATTGACTGCTATTTGCTTTTGTTCTGCCTTTTCTAGTTTCAAGCAGTTGTGAGCCCAATTTTGTTTGAGGAAGAATGGCACGGATGAACTGGAATATTTATTTTAAATGAGTTATGGCAATTATTTTTTTTTCATTTTAATAATTGTAAATTGTATTGTTAGGTTGATGATAAAAATTGTTTTAAAAATTATAATTTCAGAAATTAAAAACGACAGCAGTAAATTACTTAAGCAGATGATTAAATGTTAATTAGTACTTAATCGAATGGGATCATTGAATACATTAAAACAAAAATAGACTTAAGAAAGCGTGTTACAGTAGATGGTGAATTGTTATTAATAAATTATTGCGCGCGACATATGAGAAATTAGTCTTGTAAATTCAGTAGTAACATAATAATTCATAATAATAATACACATTAGTTTTAATAATAATACACATTAGTTTTAATAATAATACACATTAGTTTTGTAATTAGTCGTTAAAAAAATACGCGTTTCTCTATATTGACGATTTCTTAAAATATAAAACTATAAGTTTTAAATACTAATTTAGCATCAGAATTATTTGAATGAATCTAAATAAAAGATTTAGATACATTTTTATTTGCTCCGAAATTCCGTAAAATTATACGCATAATTAATATATATATATATAAACACTGGGCATTGGAATCTCTTTAATTATTAAATAACATGCATTAGGGTACAAATCTACCTCATTCGCCTGAAGTCTTGTATTCGATTCATAAGATCATTATTATTTAAAGGATTGGAAACCCTCGCATTCAGTTATATACATCCCTTCTGTCGTCAGAAATTAGAGTATTCCTGACAATATATCTGACCAAGATGCAAGGAAATTAAAAATTCCATTAGCTTACTGAATGTCTAATTTCTACATTGTCGTGTTTTGTGTCGTTTGGTAATTTGCATATGCATTAAAGTTAAAAGGTTATTTTAAAGGCCATTTGGATAAAAAGAATATCAAAAGTTCTAGACTGTGTTGAAAACCATTGGTGTCTTTTCTGCATTTCAGTTTTAATATAAATCACATTAATGTGTGTCACACACATTAATATATTCATATCACGTTAATGTAATCACATTAATATCTTGAAGTCGTTAAAATCTTTAGAAGGTAATATTAAATCGTACAATTCGCTACTTTACTGTATGACGTAATTAAATTTATAATTGATAGAAATCGTTAGGCATACACATTCAATAGAAAATAAAAAAAATAACGTATGAGAGAATTATCAGTACTCATATCAGCAATTCTTTTTTCGCTGCTTGTAGTTACTGAATTTTTTCTGCAATGTCTTACCTGCTGTATCAGTAATACTCAATCTGCGGGCCGCATGTGGCCCGCTGGTCTTTTCTGAGTGGCTCGGTCATGACCCCCTGGGAAATTCAATTATTGGAGAACAATGTACTAAAAATTTAGCAGGAAGTTCTATTCATCAAGCAATTAAATATATCACGTTTGCAATCAATTTGTTTTTTTAATAGTGGAATGTAAGCAAGTGGCTTGATCATAAGTAAAAGAAAATAGAAATTATCATATAACTCAATAAAAAAATGTCGTAAATATTTTGTGTGTTTGATAGAAAATTTAATATAGTATTAAAATATAAGCCAAAAATGAATTTTAATAGTGTTTTACCCGTTATCCGCATGTTGCCCACGTAAAATAACTGTCAAGTGTTTGCGGTCCGCGTGAAATGCCTATCATATCTTTGCGGACCGGCGGAAAAGAAGGTTGAGTATAGCTGTGCTATATAGATAGCTGATTCTTATTGATTTGGAAGTTTAGAGAGTAGATTGCTAGGTTATCTGCGACCGTGGTAACCTAGTGGTCATTATCACGAACTCGTGGCTGGCGTTTCCGAATCGCGGGATCAAATCATGTTGGAACTGAAGACCCGCCGTGTAGAGGGATGGATGCTCATTTAATCTGGCTTGAGCTCAAAGTTCTCACTATAAAGTAGTGTGGTAGTTAGGAGAGTAGTGTGCCGGTTTATATGTCATCCTACTCACTTGACAGTGACCCAAAATTGCGAGATCCGTCGCCAGTAGCCCTCGTATTGCTTTAATACGACTTGAAAAAATACTCACTCAATCTAGCTCATGTGTCAGCAATCAATCAATCAGTTGTTTATTTTTTTACGTGTGGATGTTTCTTTGTGTAAGATAACACTAATTAATTCCTACAAACTTTTCACAGTCGTTTATTTACAATATCAAAAAACTGTTACGTAAGCTAATTTAAATAGTCAAACAGTAAGAATCTCTGAAACATGTTTTCATCATCAAAGTAGCAATATTTAACTGTTTGTTGATACAACAGTTCACATCTGAAGGTCATCTTTTGCGTTAAACTTAACTCAAACTAAAGTTGGGCAGTTGGGGTTAAAATCTGATAATTTTAAGTCACTCAACTACTGTTAACTAACAAATTTCATTTGTTTATTACAAACTAAAATATCTTATCATTTGCCAACAGCTGCCTGTAACTGAATCTATGTATTGGCAATTACACTGTAAATCTTGCATTAGGAATTTCTTTGTAAAGCATTTTTGAAATAAATCTCGGTAAGTTCTGCTAATCAGGTTGGTTTCTATAGTATTCTCGTGATTTCGATCTTCAATTTCTTATTGAAGGAACTGGACCTTATCTAGGTGAAAAAAATTATCACTTATCATACCAGTAATATAAAGAAATTACTGATGTGATTTTGAACATGTGTGAGGTCAATAAGCTATCCGAATTTTTTACCAGGTTTGAAGCTTTTTTGCAGAATTTAAGTAATTTTTCATCCTGTCAAAAAAAGGATTTTGATTGTTTATGTGTATGTGTTTTCACTTCACATTCAGTTCAGTTTCACTTTCAGTTTCTTTTAGCTAAAATATATTTCCTTAGTAAATTTAATACTGCACTCTGTTTTGAGTATCTTTATGCAAATATTTTACTAATAAATTTTACCACTATCTATTTGTTAATCGCATTGTGATATTACAACATAAAAAAGTAATTAATTTCGTTAGTTATACGGTAAAATAAACTAATAAAACAATTGAAGTACAGCGTGTTTTCCTTTCGAAACAGATGTGAACTGAGCAAAAAAGACGGAATAAATAGAAATTGTCACAGTAAGTTTATTTTGACCAACGAAATGCAGGGAATCTGTCTTAAACATCCGTGATTGGTTGCCTCATCAATCAATTCTGATAGATTAAACGTCTTTTCTATGATTTATTGCAAAGGGGGGAGGCAATTGTTTCGGCCCGAGGGTCACATTGTGGAAGAGGATGATACCGAAGAGTCGCATCTTTTTAAAATCATTGCATTCATTTGTTTACTTTTCATCTTAGAAAAAGTATAAATTTTATCATAAAAATCAATATGAGGTGTAACACTAAAAGAAATCGATACAGGTCCAATAAGTCATTGTACTTACAGAATCAGTGTTATCCGTGACAGTATCGCCTTCAAAGTAGTTCCTTTCAGCATTCACACACTTCCGCATTCTGTGCTGCCATTCTTGGCAATCTGGAACGAGGATTTTGATAGGGGACCCTTCTGGAGATTCTCCGTTTTTGTCTGAAGCTCTTCATTTGGGGTGAAATGGGTTCCCTTTCAGCAAGATTTAACTGTACGAATTTTAAAAAAAAAGTAGCATGGGGCCAAATCAGGTGAATAAGGAGGATGCCCCATAAATATTTTGCTACTCAGAAACTGCTTGACAGATAGGACCATGTGAGCGAATGCAATATCTTGGTGCAACAGCTATTCATCACTCCCCAATTCTGGCCTTTCCTCCCCCCCCCTTCTTTTTTCGCGAAGTCTTTTTAGTACTTCAATGTAGTAATGTTGATTAACAGTCTGACCACTGATGTGAATGGTAACCCACTCATATCACGAATTTTGGCTATGTTTTGGTCTATAATCGCTGCCTTTGTGCTCCCAGCAGGTTCATCATCGTCCACACTAACCTTTCCTTCTGAAAACCTCTTGTGTCTTTCAAACGCATGTGCACAAGACTAAGTTTCATCTTCGTAAGTCTCGGTTAATATTTAAAATGTTTTCGTGGCTAATTTCATGTTTAACAAGAAAGTTGATGTTGATTCTACATTTTTCTCGCATAATCCAGTTGCACATGTTCACTCAATGACGCAGTGCTCCCCCAACTGACGAGATCGATTTAGGCGAAACTGGCCTCATGGATAGAGGAGGTGCTTGGGATGGCGCCACCAAAACAATTGTTGCCAATTCCATTCTTTTTTCAAGCTACACACTTAGTCTCGTTTTTGTGTGTGTCATGCCTTGTAAGTTAAATAAAATAGTGGCAGTTTCATTCAATTTATTCATTGTGTTAATTTCATACCATCTATGGCTTCAAGCGCATTTAATTTTAAAATCAGTTAAATAAGACAAATTTTCTCCCATTGCTCTTTTCTAAAAAATTTTTAAAATCAGGAGTGTGATTGCGCGTTGAAATTCTCATGACACCCGGCCAGTTAATGCCACCCAACTTGATTCTATATTTCTCTTGTTGATTTTAGTGCTAGAAAACTTTGCTCACAAATATATTTTAATCCAAAGTATAGAGAGGATTTCCTTTCCACAGTAGAAAATCGTTTATCCGAACGTTTGTTAACCGGAGCGTCAAATATCCGAACCGTCCGGATACGTGTTCGAACAGTGCAATGCCCAGTTGTTCCGCGTGAAGACTAAAGTGACGGGGAAATCTAAGATGAGAGATATTTGGGGAATTTCAGTTGTGTGATTTGGTAAACATCTTCGAGGAATATTAAGCCAGTTTGTTTCCAAGTGAGGGGGTGTATACGTGCTCTTTTGTTAAGTTTTGTTGATGTAGAAACCTGGATGGCATGCGATGCAGAAGGCTGTGGATTTTAAATGCTAAGTGATGAATGGATTGTGACTTCCATGCAAGAAGAATCCGACGATGAAACGGATGAAGACGAGGACAACAACAACGAAAGTAGCAAAAGCTGACGCGTTTCTGCGTTAGAGACAACTATGGAGTGGTACGAACAACAATCAAGAGTGCTGTCCTACTCAACTACTGCTGCTGAAGAGAATCGGAGACCTTGCAGTGAAAAAACGATGGTGTACAATGGTACAGTGAAAAGTAATAGATTATTTTTCACAATCAAGATAAAATTGCGACATTTTGCACCTATTTTGCTTTCTCTTCAAGCACGTTTCCCGCATGTGATGATTTTCAATATTTGTATAGTGTCCAGTATCATTTTCTGCATGGATCGCATTCGGTTTTCGGTTATCCGATTAATCGCGTATTCGAACGGTGTCTGGTCTCAATTGACGACGTTCTACTGTATTTGGTTTTCTGACTGTCGTTGTGGGATTCAAAAAAACTCTTTGCTGGGCGCATGTGACCCGTGGCCGCTATTTGCCCACCTCTGATTTGTTGTGTATTCAAAATCAACTTGGCATATATATTTATGAAAGCATTAATTTCTAGCCTTTATTTCCCTTTTTATGCTTTATAGCATAATATTTATTAAAAAATATCGAAATTATGTATTTGTTTTTTATGTTTTGCATTATCTTAAAAGTTTTTTTGTACTTTCAAAATATTATCTAAAGAAATAATGCTTCTAATTATTGAAGTAGCTCTCCAGTTTGTTACTGTATTCTTATTGGTACATTGTTAACAAATTGTACATGCAGAAAAATCTACCTTTTACCTTGCAGGTATATAATTTTCTCTAATTAGCATTCTAATTAAAAGTACGTAATTTCCACCGAGAGCATTTTCAAATCCTCCGAGACTTAGTGCTCACTTCAATTATTCACCTAAGTCTTAAAAGTATTCAGTGGCATTAATGGACTAAGACTTTTCAGAATCCTCCGAGACATAAAAATCTCTTAAAACATCTCGAATATAAATATATATTTTTGTTCTTTTAAATTTCTTTTTTTAATAACGTTTTTTGTATGTTTATTTTTCTTGGATCACGAAAAAAAAACATTTTTAAAAAAAAAAAAATTATTTTAACGCATGGACGAGGTTCTTCATTTAAAGTTTCGCGCCATTTTTTTGTTCTTTCCTTCGAACGTTATTTTAGTTTGTTTTCTTTTGTAAGCTGTTTTTAGAAAGTTGTTTACGTGCTAGTAAATCAAAAAAGAGTGTTATTTTACTTTTTATAAGCTGTCGTCAAGTTTTTCGAAGAAAAATTATGTCTGTTTTTATGTTTAGTTTGGTGGAATATCTTCAGCTACTTGTTTTTCTTTGTAAGTTTTCATTATTAATAATAAAATAAAATAAAAAACATTAAAAGAAGAAATACTAGAACTTCTTTTGTAACTTTTTACGCTTAATTTAATAGTCGATTTTTTAAGTAACTTCTTCATGATTCTTTTTTATCACGCTTGTCAGATACAAAGTTTTGCTTTAAAGATGCGATAAAGAAAGAAATATGTTCCAGCTTTTAGTTTTCTCCCTGGAGTTACAAACTTTATGCTCTGAATATAAATATTTGCTTCTGCTCCTTCGCATTTTTAATAGTTTGACTTTCTTAAAAACTATCGAACAGCTTGCTATAGGGCTATTTCATAAATTATCTATAACACCTTTGTTATTTTTTAACCACTGTGTTCCTGGAAAATAAAATAAGCCCGTCTGTTAATTGTCTAAAGTAGGGATCTTCAACTTTTCACGCTCAAAGGCCAAATTAATAAATTTATATTGATCCGCAGGCCACATCAATAAATTCACAGTGATCCGCAGGCCACACGACTGTCACAAAAAATACTGTACAGGAAATTTATTTTACAAGACTATAATTGAATCTAAGGGAAGAGTTGGTGTTTACAGATTTGTATATATTAGTATAATATGAAATAAAATAATAAGACAATTATTTAACCCACAAAACTAATAGCTAGAAACCGAATTCTAAGAAACATAACTAGGAAATAAATGGTGGAGATGAATATTGTACTAGATTTAAATAAAAAAATACATAACAGGAAACAGGTAGAACTGTTAAAATGGAAGAAACCAAAAGAGTCTATGAACTAAAATGAAGACCTATTATGATTTCTAAAGTTGTCGCTGAATTAGGACAAGCGAAGTTATGTTTAAGTATACTTTATGGATCCACCTTCCCCGTACAGTAGAAATTTCCGAAATAATAGAAAAAACAGAGCCATGTTGAAAAGTTAGGCCTGAAACTAACACATTTGTGTTTTGCACCAGTAAAATACAATTAAAGTATGAAAAGATAGGTTTCCCTCAAAGAAATGAATGTAAAAAAATAATTTGTTTAAGGAAAAACTAAGCAAAAACTTACATATAAGAATGCTAACCAAATGAGAAATAAAGACAATGCATCTTAGTCAAACATCGCGCGTAAAATGACGTGTTAATATTGAAGCATTAACACCACATAGATTGTATTATTGTAATTAAACTAAGCAAACGTTATCATATTGAAATTAATATATAAAATAAGAGATAAAGTAACATAGAAATATATTTAAAAATTAAAAAGAAAGAAACAGTAAGAGTTCACATAACATAGAAATATATTTAAAAATTAATTTATTTGGATAGTTGTAATCCAAAAAAATTTTAAAAATTGGTTATAATTACTTTGCTTTAAATCAATATCAGAGTAATTAAATCATTGGTTCTTTTTTATAAAATTTAAGGTAATATTTCTAAAAATAGATGGGTTTAGGTTACTACACCAGAATGGCTTTTTTATAATGTTAAAATCAAAAGAGCCTCTTTTATCAAAAATATTACTTATAAGTAGATTATACTTAACATTGAATTGAAGGTCTAAAAAGTTTGCTGACTCATTATTGTAATTAGTTTTTAATAATTTCAGATATTGCGGATAAATAATTAAATCTAGGAACGTAATTTACTATATTACTAAAGATAACTAAGTCATCTATGTATCTAAAAAAGTAACAAGATTCGTAACTGATACTATCATATTCATAAAAGTGCAAATAAATATTGGCTTAAACAGTTACTTGCAAGCCCACCTTGTGGAAGACCTTTAATTTGCTGACAATAAGAGTTATGAAAAATATAAGTTTCATTCAAGACTAGTTGGATAATAGAAAGATATTTATCATAATTTATTAATTTATTCAAAGAATATTTGTTATAAGCTATTTTGAGAATCTTAACCATGTCTCCTATATCTATGGAGTTAAATAAGTCTTCAAAGTCATAGGTTTGAAATTGCACTGTCCTTTCCCAACAGCTTTCGCTTTGTTTTAGAGGGCGTTGTTAACTAAAAATCACAAATCAAATCTTATGTTTTACTTAAAAGAAGGTAGAGAGAGGAAAAAGGTTTGTGTCACACACACAATGCGACTTTTTTTCCCTCCTCCGATATTCATTGTTTTATAATTTTTATGCAATGTAGTACAGCAATACCCCGAACTGAGGTGGGACTGAGTCGGAGTATAATTTTGCATATAAATGCATATAAATTATTTTTGTTGTGAATTATGGACCAGGTGGTCTGAGTGGGTGGAGTGTAGTTGACACCACCCTCATACCCCACGTGGTCTATCTCGATAGAAACCATATGTAACGGATTCGGTCTCAGTTGAATCTTGAACTTGGCTTCACCATGACTAGAGGTGCTGTTGCTTACTTGTATATTTTAAATCGGACTCTTTTTCTTGGTTTCGGCGTACTAGGTGCCGTTGTTTACTAGGATTTTTATCTCGATAATTAGAATTATCTTTAGTTTCAGTCTAATTAATGTAATGGTTTAATTTGTTAAAGATTGTTAAGTTTATTGTTGAAAGTTATTGTTACCAATAAATCCAGGAAAATGACAATTCTAGGACTCCAGAATAATATTATTATTTTATAACACCACACACGCATCAGTATTCACTACCATTTTAGTTGGGGCCGGAACGAAAGAAAATAATAATTTAGAAATAGAAAATGTTTAATGAAATATTAGGTAACACAAATACAAAATTGCAAACCAAAATTATTTAGATGTAGAAGAGGTTTCATAAAATCTTTCTAAGTAGTCTACCGGCTAAAAAAAAAGATGTTTTTTTCCCCCGTATAATTTCCCCCGCTAGTAATTTGATTTCTTATTTTGTTGAAAAAATATGTCTTCGTTGGAGTCTATATTTTCTAAAATTTATAAACCTTTTTCAATTAAACTGAGGTATTCTGTCCAATTCCCTGCCTTCATTCGATCTTCCGATCGAACTAGGACTAAAGACTTTTCAATATCTTGCTCTTGCAATTGTATGAGCTCATCAATTGTCTGCCCCTTATAGTGGGAATCTTATAGTTCTTTGAAGTCAACGTTATCCACTTAATTTATTGCCTGACAAAATCGACAACGTCTTCAATAACTAAACAGGAAGCGGGGAAGGAGTAATCGAGTTGTATAGTGTTCAAACAAAAGTCGAGTCGACGAGATTTGAAAATCGCATAACTCCGGGTTCGCGTGAGTCGGGGTAGTGTAAATCGTGGTATTACTGTATTCAAAATTGCAAAATGCCAAAAGAAAAAATATTTCAAAATCATTGCTTTCCGTACTTAACCAATTCTTATTATTCATACCTGTAAAAAAAATTCAAAACAGTTTCACGTAAAGTTTTCCATAGATTATCCGATAAAACTAAGCCTACTAG
The DNA here is from genome assembly GCA_019973975.1 of Trichonephila clavata. NCBI lineage: Eukaryota > Metazoa > Arthropoda > Arachnida > Araneae > Nephilidae > Trichonephila > Trichonephila clavata. The sequence continues at coordinate 87,870 of BMAO01028720.1, forward strand.
ATGTCTTCAAAGATTAAAAGGAAGGCTTACTTTATACGATATACTCATCAACGTCAAAATGAACGATTTGTATGTTCATATGCGCAAATAAACCTACCTGTACTGGTCATAAAATTGAACAATGTGATGATAAAGTGCTATTCTATGGACTGATGTAATCACCTTCTATAGTCTTATCGCAAATCTCTTCCATAAGTTCTGAATGTTCCTCGTAGTATTTATCTTCGCATTCTGTTATTTCTCTCGAAATAGTTTATATATTTTTTTCTTTAAAAATTCTATCCAAAATGAAACCAGGTGAGCAAGTTTTTGATTCATACGTATTAGCATTTTACAATATGATACTTATTTCAAAAATATTTTCTTGGATTTCGTTGTAGAATCATGTTCAGCAATTATAGTTTTAACTTTACTCTAAAAAGAACATTATTCTAAAATAGTATTTTCCTAATAAATCGCTTTTTCAAACTGCGTGCCATTAAATTTTTAATTGTGACTATGTACATTTAAATATAAAACTGTATTGATATTGAGTATGAGACGAACTTCGATCAATTAAAATATGATTATCATCCTTAATTGAATATAATTGTATTTCTTGATCCTGCAAGATTGTTGGAATCGACACATCGTATATAAATTTGAATGCTTGTATGGTTTTTTTGGGGGGGGAGGGGACTTTTGCAAATCGAAACCGTTGATAGTATAGTTCCAAAATTTTGTAGGAAGCTTTGCTAAGATTTCAAAGGAGCCATAAGAATATTTCCGTGCTCCGAAAAAAAAAATCAAATTTAATCAAATGAATTCTAAAACCCCTTGCTTGTTCGGGCGTGTGTATGTGAAGTCACCTAGTGGCGTGATATGCAGCCAATAGCGGAAAACCGTAGCTGCTCATGTTTGGAAAACGATTTCTACTTTCGATGACACTTTCAATTTGGCAACATTTAATAATGGATTTTGCGGATATCGACACCCAATGGGGAGGGAGGGGGTATAAAGATTTCTGTTTTGAACCGTTATATGTACAAACTTGAAATCTAGAAAGCATGTTTCTTTTGTTGAGTAGAAATTCACTAAGAACGGGGATGAGAGAGGGGGTCACGAGGGTGCCATAGATAAATCTATTGCTTTTTAAGAATCCAAGTCCTGTACTTTTTCAATGGGTGAAGGCTTTAAAAATGTTTTTCAATACATTTGAAAATCATGCTTAGATATTAATAATTTAAGAATATATATATATAGTCACATGCCATGAAACCTAGCGGAGGGGGTAGGTAACGGCTGTTATATAAATTAACTTGAAGGAGGTGAGGATAGTTCAATGTAAACTGAGATTTGAGGTTTCCTTTAACTCATTTCTTGTGGTCGCGGTAGCCTAGTGGTCAAGGTAACGAACTCATGGCCACCGTGTCATGAGTCTGAGCCTAGTACTGCTGAAGACCCGCCGTGTAGAGTAGGGGGGGGTGATGCACTTTAAAACTGTCGAAGCTTAAACGTTCTCCCGCTGATGTGGTGTGGAAGTTAGGAGAGGGGGGCAGCTCAAGTTTTGTCCTCGTCACTTGACCATGATTCAAAATTACGAAGTCCGTCTCCAAAAGTCCACAAGTAGCTGAACGGTGGGACGTTAATATTCACTCATTTAACCCATTTCTTGCGTGTAATATACATTGGGTATTTTGCTTCGAAACAACCAATAGCTGAAATCTTATAAAGAATTTTAGTTTCTTAGATTATTTCAAACAAACTACATACTATTTTAACCTTTTTGGATTGTAGTTTTTTTAAGTATTAAGAATAATTATTAGAAAGGTTAATTATGTTTCAAAGACAACTGATAAAAAAATAAGAATAAAAATTTCTTTTGTTGCGACCAGTCTCTTGAATTTTCTTGGAAACGTATTTCGAATCATTTGACATATATATATATATATATATATATTCCTTTTTGAAAATACTATTGCAATTGCGAAATATTATTTTAGCAATAATACTGTTTTATTTCATTACCTTCTAGCAAATGCACTGTAACGATATCCGGAATCATTTAATTGGAAATATTTCTCCACAGTAACGCAGGAATGTTAAAACTAAATTTTCTAGATCCACTGTTGTGGATATTTATTTTCATTTTCGTTCGATAAAAAACGAAGTATCAATTTACTTCATTGATTGCAGTTTTGAATGCTATAGGTTGACCGCGAGAAAAATCTCGGCTCCGTCTCTGTAGTAAACAAACTCATTTCATGGGAGGGAGAAATGGAAAAAAATTATTAAGTTAAAACAAAGTTATAAAACTAATGTAGATAATGAAAGTTATTTGTTTTATCCCATACTTTTTTTCTTGTACTTTTATGGTTTTTGTAAGGAAAAATACGCTTAGTATCTAATATGACACCGTACAACTAAATTTGTATGTTAATGTTACATTTTGTGAACATTTTAAGTTCGTGAAAGCTGATTTTATTAAAATCACACGAAATTGAAAAACTCAAGTAACTTGGTTTAAGTGGAGTGGAAACTCATCTCTTAGTGATCGATCTGTATATTTGTATTTATATAAAGGGGAAAAGCGACTCGCTCATTTATCACGATATCTTCAAAACTATTAGACCTACGGACTTGAAATTTAGCAGGCATGTTACTTTTGTTCAATAGAGATTCGCTAAGAACGAGTTTTTACGAAAATTGACACCCAAGAAATCTTGCGAGGGCATTATAAACAAACATCCCGTTTTTGAACTATTTGACTTAGGAACTTGAAATTTGGCCAACATGTTTCATTCCTTGAGTATGATCCATTGAGATAGAGTTTGGAGAAATTGACTCACCAAGGGGGTTTGCAGAGGTGCTATAGACAAAAATTCTCGTATCGGTATAAACTTTACCATTTTGTATAGACATTCTAGAAAAGGGACAGCTCTAGGGTCAATTTTAAATTCAAATAAACAAAATGTGTTATGTAAACAGACCAAATACGATTTAATGTATTTTAAAGATAGAAAAGATTGTGTTTTTCAGTTTCTTTAAATCCATAAATTATTCCATGCAATTTGGTATGTTTGTTGGCTATAGTCGTATAAACATACAGTTTACTCAAAGCAGCCATGAATAAAGCTTGAATTAAGTCAAAAAAAGTATTTTATTTTATGAGAAAATGAAACATAAAAAAAGAGATTTCCAAAGTTCATTTTACTGAGACCCAAACATCATGTAAGACATTTGACTTTTTTGCACTTTTCAAAAACTAAAAACCCTATACCCCCTCGGGCGAGAATTTCCTTTTATGTACTCTTCTCTAGGATCTAAAATAAACCGAAACATTATACCTAAATAAAAAAAGTGCCCTAAAAAGCGAGAGCAGACGAAAAGACGGGGAAAAAATTGGAACATTTTATATATTTTTCCCTCTTTTTAGAGTTGCTCGCCTTTTTAAACCCGAGATCGTTCTTTTATACGTGCATGCCTTCATGCCTAAGGGTTTCGCCCCACTACCTCTCTAAAGCCGGCCAATCAATACCATCAAAGTGACCTTGCAACTCTAATCGTGACTGTTGTGGGGCGCAACGCCCCGGTGTCATGTGCAAGGGCATTTCCGAATTTCTTAAGTGTATTTTCGTGTCCCTTCCGTCTTTCTCTTTTCTCCCTTTTTCCTGGAAAATTTGGTCACTGCTTGATCCGCTGCCGTCTTGTACAATGTAAATGTCGTTTAAAGTCGACAATTTGATAAAGGATACTAGATATATAGGGGGGAAAGGGAGCTTTGTGGATTGAATAATACTTTTATTGATGTTTAGTTGCATTTATTTTGATGGTTTTCTTATTTTAAGCATACATTTTGTAAATGTTTGCTTTTTTGTAATAAATGTAAAAAATTTTTTTATTTATAAATCGTGTTAATGATTTATGAATAGATTTCCGTGCTGCAATTTATTAATATTTTTCTGTTAATTTTGTGAAAAATAATTTATAGAGTTGAATTTTTGGAGAACTTAAAATGGATTTTGATATTGTAGAAATGGCCGGTTTAATTTATTTTGAAGCTTGGTTGCAATTTTTTTTCCCTTCAAATTTACTGGTAAAAGTTTTTTAAACTTCTTTTATACTCATTTCTTTCTTTTTAAAACAGTGTGTGTGTGTGTGTGGGAGGGTTTAAAATATTTTATATTCGGATTATAATTTTCAATTATGCATAGATTTTCTTTCATAATTGTCGCTTCAAACTGCATGAAGTACAATTATATTCTTAACTCCGTGATTTGTTTCGGATTTGAATTCGTATATATATATATATATACCCCCATAATATATATATACCCCAGCATGTATATATATATATATACATGCTGGGGTTTGGGGATGCCGTGTGTTAAACAATATTCAACCCTTATTCATAAAAAGGATCGTAATCAGACGCAGCAATATTTTACTAATCTCCTTCAAAGTATTCTTTTCAGCTGCCCTACATTTTCCCAACGATCCTGCGGCCACTGTAGCCTAAACGCACGACCTAAATCATGCCGGTCACGAGTTCGACCCTAGTACTATCGAAGACCCACCGTGTAAAGGAGCTGATGCACATTAAATATGTGGTAGCTCAATTACCCGTTCCCTTTGGTGTGGTGTGTTAGTTTCGGAAGGGATGACAGTTCAGGTGTCGTTCTCGTCATTTGACCGTGATTTAAACTTACGAAGTTCGTCGGACAGAGATGGTGCGCAGCCGATCTGGCGTATTCTGTTTTTTATTTTTTCATACGGGACTCTTTGAGAGGTATTAATTGAATGAAGCTAAAATTAAATGCATTTTTTTTATAAACTCTATAGCGTTATTCGTGTGTTTCTGTTATTTTTCGAAAAGGAAATGACTTCTCATTTATTGCGAAATATTTCTACTTATTATTTTCCAAACACGTGTACGTTATCTTCTTTACTTTAAAGAAAGACTCGTATACCTGCGTCTTTTCATTGCCCGTAGGAGTATCCAGTGCCTGCGACAATAAGGGATTCAAACTTTGTGTTCCGGTTTCTTGTTTTTCCTCTTTTCGCCTTCTCTCCATTAGTACAAATTGAAACTATTCTTCTTTTTTAGTCTCTTGGAACTGTTGCTAAGCAACGGATAGATATTGTGTTGTGGAGATATTTATTGTCTCGTGCACTAACATCGTAGCGTAGATGAGAAGATATGATTTTGTGGTCAAAAGTGAAAGCGTTAAAGATATTAGAGGGTCAAGTATTTTTTATCACTCGTCTTGTCTAAATGTTTTGTATCTATGCTTTTATTGAATATCTCGGTTGTCCGCGAAATGAATTCTATTATTTATGGTTTTCAGTGATGTACTCACGAATATGTTGGACGATCAGATAAAAAATTTGAATAGACTCGGTTTCTGTTTGTGGTGAGGACAACTTGTATAGTATTGTTTTTATGATCTAGTTTGATTTAAGTTGCTGATATGTGTTGGTGTATGGATTTAGTGGTAAAAATGTTCTTCCAGATTGTGCTGGAAGGACATTTTTATTTTGTAGTATTGTGAAAAAAAGTTCTATAAGTTTGTTTTTCAACAGGGTTCGTTTATACGTCTTTCACGAGAAACTGTTTGTTAACAGGATTTGCAATAATATCTTCAAAAGTTTGGAATGTCAAGTTTTTACGTCCTTAAATAATTTACAGAATGAAAAAAATATTTAATACATTTGTTTAAAAGAAGCTTTAAAAGAAAAATTAACGTATTGAAATTGAAAAATTTTTTTGGATTATTTTTAAAACAGATTGAACAGTTTAGTCAAAGTTTAAAAGTCATTAAAAGCTTAAAAATTGGAAAAAATATTTGATCCTATTTGAAAAATACAATAGCTGCAGCTAGATGGTGAAGACGTGACAATTATTTGAGGGATTACGAATTCCAGATTAGAATCTACCATAAATCTTCTTAAGAAAAAAAAAGAGGGGGGGGGGGTATGCATTAAATCTAGCGGAAATTCTAATTCTTCACTTTACCATAGTGTGAGATATAAATACCTTTTCAGAAGTGGCTTCCTTTTATCTGACTTTGCTGTACTTAAATAAGAATTACCGAATGTAGCTAAAGCATCCAATCAGGATTTTTAAATTATCCATTAACTTGTTTATACATCTTTTATGAATTAATAAATGAAGAATATCAAAAAGTTTGTATATTGACGGAAATACATTAGTAAAATGTTTTTAAAGGCTTATGTATTGTTTTTATTTATTGTTATGCTCTTATTGTGTATTTATTATTTTATCGAAGTAGCTTTCAACAGAAAATTGTGTCCCCCTTTCCGCCAATTAATCTTAATTAAAACGAGTGACTCACTCCTCAGTTTTTGATAATTTAATAGGAATGGTTAATATCTGGCATCCAAATCATGCCATTGTTTTTTAAAGCTACCAACTTCATATTATTTCATTTTAATATTTATGAACATCTAGCACTCTTGACAAAATCATTAATCTATTTAAAGAGGTGTTTTGGAAGGGTCATACTTAGTTATCTTTGGATAGATTTCAAAAATTCTCCTCTCAGCGTAGATAAAGAAAAATAGACCCAATTGATGGCAACTTATGAAAAATTCAAACCACAAAGATAAGATTTTTTTTCTCTTTCAATTCAGCTGAAAATTACTTTAACACTAGTTACGCGTAAAGTCACCAATTTCATTGAAAATAAATGTAATAATTGTGTGTACAAGAATATATATATATACATTTTTTTGGGTCAGATTTATTGTTTTTACCTGAGGATAAGTTGATTTTCCCCAAGTCAGAATAAAAATTGCATTTCAAAATATGAACCATGTGCGGGAATTAAGCTTGATTGATTGATTTTATGACACAAGGAGCCAAGTTAAGCTAAGCTGTGCCAATTAAGCTCGTAAGTCGAGGTTTATTTTGTATAAATTAATAATTGGGCGAACCAAAAGTCTAGCCCTGATTATAAATATTTTGTTGCTCTCAAGCTGTTGTAATTAGACATATATGTTTGGACATATTGTAAGTATTATTCTGAATTCTTTTCTAAGACAATTTATTTCAGTGAATTTCAACGGTGTGTCCCCTTAGTATCTCGGAGAATGTCTAAGCGGTATTCCAGCTCCCGCTAAGTGTTTTTTTTTAACATATCTTGCACTCAGTAGAGCACACAAATATTTTTCAAGGGGGTTGTCCATGGTCGAAAGTCCCCCAACTCGTATCGTACCTCAAGACAACACCAATTGATTCTTCTGATTTTGTTAACAAACAGTACAAAATAAATTATTGAGTTAATAATTAGCATTAATTAATAAAATAAATTGATAATTACAAGTACTTAGTTACATTTTACGTTATATATACATAGGATTATCAATCATCGAAAAAAACTCGTGCTTTGGGGGGGGTGTCCGGACCCCCAGGACATCCTCCTTGTGTGCACCACTGCTTGCACTTTATAAATATACAACCTAAGCCTTCTATAAAGAATTCTTACCAATCTATTTTTGCAATATTTGAAGTTCAAATGATGCTTCCCTAGAGTTGATTTAGTAGGACTCCGTTGTGTAACGATTGTCGAGCGTGTTCAAAAGTTGCTTCACTCACACTTGGCCTACCACTACAAGAAAGATTTTTAACGCTGCCAATTTCTTTAAGCATTTCATACTATCGTTGTGTTGATTTTTTCCCCAGAAGGTTTTGTTCCATAAGTGTCGAAATTTTCAATGAGAATTAATGAACCATTTCGTTTCGTGAAACCAAAGCACACATTGGATTTTCTCTTGAATTGACGCCATTTCAGCTAAAAGAACCGTACAAATTAAGTTATTCTTAAAAGAGAAATCGTGTTATTTACTTGTATATACATACACACATACAAAAGTTACATTATCATATTTAAAAGGCTCTTTTGGAATGAATATTTATAATCAGCACTAGACTTTTAGGTTACCCTATATTTTTTATCGGTATCCGTAAAAATAAATGCGAAAAATTGATTAATAAACAAAAATATATAATACTAAAAGTGGGATAAGCATTAAGTCGATCGCTATCGACGGGTGGACCGCCGAGACATTTTGGGGTGACCGCTTTTGCTAATACCCAAGACGCTCATCTAAAAAGAGACATATTTATGGAACACTTAACACCAGCTAGACTGGAGAATCGACTTTTTCACAATCGATGTGACAGTGTTTACTTAAGCAAATGATTTGAAAAATGTTTAGACGACACATGTGCCTTCATTGGAGTTAAATGATGACGCTTAACACGCTGACTGCCGTTGTAAAGATAAGTTACTGCGACTGTAGGGGAGAATAAATGTTGATAATCATCTCTTTCTGCGACAGCACTGGATTGACTATCCAGACAATCCAGTGCCCCAGACTGTCCCACACCCCATTTTTTCACTGGATTGGGCTCTCTTGTTGATGTCGTATCCCGCGATGGCGCGGGAAACGGCTATGAACAAAGTACATACGTCGGTTTCAGATGCATCGGTACTCGTATGTTTTCTGCCCGCTGCATTGAATACGCCCACGCTCCACGGTCTTGCAGTCTCTCATAGTTGTTCAAGCATTCAACTTGACACTTTCGTGTGACTTGTATTTTTATAGTAAATATAGTGATCTGTCTTATTTTGAAAGATGGGCACATTGTAGAAAACAAGTGTTAAGGAAAGAAAACATACAATTTTCATGCAGAATGGCCACACCTTAAAAATATTAGAAGTAGACCGTACTCTGGAAAAGTCCGTGCACTAAGGATTGGATAAAGTGAAATAACTATTTATAAATACAAAAACAAATCTTTCATTTTTTTTTCGTTTTCTTTGTACGTTAATTCCATCCACTGTGTTAACGTTTTGTATTGTTTATTACTTCCGAACATACAATCACATTTTACATATCCAACCCTTATGCATCAGAGGATAAAAGTGTATTTATAAGAATTCTGAATAATTTATTCAAAAACCAGTGTTGGATTTCAGATGTTGCCATCAAAATAAAACATTTTAGAAACTCGACGAGGGGAAAAAATGTAATAAATAATAATAAACAAATACGCGGATGAAAATTGAGAAACTTTCGTCGTTTGATTTCTTTTTTTATGACAAATAAAAACATGTTTACTTCTGGAATATTTCCTGCAAACTTTGTTTTTCTCCAGCATGAATATTCAACTCGCTACTGATGCAAACATTTTACTCGACTCTTGAGGCTTGGCATGGAAAGTGAAAAAGAGAGAAAGGGGAAATACACATTTCAGATCAAGTGTTTTTCAGTATATTTGAGAAAGTATAAATTCCAGAGTTTTTTTTTTTATAAAACGTTCCTATCTTTTTTATTTTTAAAAAAAAATCATTTGCTTAGCTCTGAAATTCTCTGGCTCAAGGAATTCTCTCTTTTAAATTCTTCTGGCTTAAAGTATTGGGTTTTTTTTGTGCACTGTTGTATAATTAAATCGTTTTAAAGTATTTGATTTATGTATACGTGCACATTGTGTGTGAGGGAGAGTTATCTCATTCCTCAATGTGTGTGTGGTGGTGAGGCGGGGTCGGTAGGAAAATTAACTCAATTTTCCAATACGAACAACAAGACAAATTTTATTAACCAAAGTTAAGAGATGCACCCAAATATTAAACATGGAAAACAATAGCGAGGTAGACGAGATACGAGAAGATTTGAATAAACTGATCACTTACGTCTAGGCAATACCTTCTAGTTTTTAGCGACCTAATCTAATTTGATTTGTAATTGACAAATCGTCAACTTTAATATTACAGTAATCAGGTACGAAGTATCCACATACGCCTTACTTCATGTTTAATCAATCACTGCCAGCCGTAGCAGTCTAACCTCTCTCTCTATATATAATCTCCCTCTCTTTCTCGAAAGTTTAATCTTTATATACGACTTAATTTACATACTCGCTTCTTCTTCGAAGGAAGGCTTTCAATGAATTAAATTTTAAGGACCCATTTTTCCCCAAGAGGATTGTTAGCTAGAAATATCCGAAGAGACCCGTGAAAACATCTATAAAACTCAACTTATTTCTGATTGATTTATTCCAATGATTTAATAAGTTGCTTGTATATGGTACTAATAGGAACAAAGTAGATTTTTTTATTATGTTTTGAAGAAAGAACTTTTTTGTACCGACTCAATTTTATCTCCCAATCATATTTTACAATGATAACGTGTACCCAAATGGGTCCCATCAGAATTGTTCAATTACTTGATTACTTTTATCTTGTTGACTGTGTTGCTAAGGTAACAATGTAGAACTGACTTAGATGATGTAATAAATTAAATAATTTTATTATTAAGGAGCAAAAATTTCATACCGTTGAGTGATTATAAAAAATCCTTTTATAGAAGTACAGAAATGGTATTAAAATCTCTTTGAGAAAATTATTTTTCATATCTATTGTAATTAGATATCATTTCAGTTTAAAACTCCATTTAAATGGAAAAAAACCCATAAAAAATGATAAATTTGTGTATTATTTTTAATTGTTAGCCGTAGTGGGTTAGTCTTGAATTAGTGACTGGCATTGTTTCTGTCCAATCTTGCATTTGAGTTTTGGTTCTACTTAAGATCTGTGACCGCAGTAGCCAAGCGGGTAAGGTCGCGGAATCGGCCGGCGTGTCCTGAGTTCGAGCCTAACACAGCCGTCGTGTAGGAGGGAGGGGGTGATGTACGTTAAATGTGCAGAGGTTCAAGTATTATCCCATTGGTGTGATGTGCAAGTTAGAAGAGGTGGTGCGATCTCAGGTGTCGTCCTCGTCACTTGACCATAGTTGAAAATAACGAAGTCCGTCGCCAAAAGCCCTCGAGTAGCTGAATAGCGCGATGTTAATATTCACTCACTCACCACTGAAGATGCATCGCGTAAAGGCGCTGATGCATTATCAAATTTGTTGAAGCTTAGTGTTCTCACGTTGACGTGTTGTAGAAGTTTAAGGAATGAAATGCCAGCTTAGGTGTAAGCTTTGTTTCTTGACAGTGGCTCAAAATTACGAGGTTCGTATCCTATAGCCCTATAGTGTAGTTTCAAAATATGCTATGTTAATTATTTTGTTTGGTTGATTTTTTAAAATCTTTTTTCTATTTAACTTTCTTACATTTTGATTCATTTAAGCCAGTTTATTTTTACTGGATCGAATCCTGTGGCGTAACCTACACCCCCGCATTGCGGGGGGGGGGGATTCTAAGGGGCCCAAATCCTGACTTTGCAGGGGGTCCATAATACCGCTACGCCATTTATTGAATCTAATTTCATGTTTTTTAAGTTAACCTTACTGCCAGCACTGTGTAAAACAAATTTGTATGAAAAGACAGAGGCGGATTAAGATAGTTGGAGGCCCCTAGCGGTAAAAGGTTTGAGGCCCATGGGCTTAAGAGTCGAAAAACTAAAATAGTGAAAAGAGTCGCTTACTTTAAATTCTCAAAATAGAATGTATTGCTATAATAAAACTCGCAGCTAAAGAAAAATCTTAACTGTATGAAAAAAAAATTGAAAACCTTACTTAAGCGCTTACAGTTTTGCTATACAGTTTGATTTCTCTTTGGCAATTCATCAATTATTTTTACCTTATCTATTTTGTCCAAAACATTTTATTGTGTATATGATATGGCCATGTTGTTCAATTTCTGTTTTCTCCCTACTACTTTTTAAATTATTTTTACGTTTTAAAACTAAAAAAGATCATTCACCTGATGCATTCGATTTCGGTATTGTTAAAATATTTTCAAAGGTTTTTCTACATAAGGATTTCTCTTGCATTTCGATAAATTTCTAGCGGGGGTTTCATTGTATCTTTGTTTTCTTTTAATTTCTTGTTCCAAGGTGGCGTGGTTGGTTTGTCGCTGGCCTGTGCACACATCAAGCTAGGGGCCCCTACCAGCGCTGGGGGCCCCTGGCGGCCGCCAGGTCCGACACCCGCTTAATCCGCCACTGTGAAAAGAAAAAACTTCACACATTTATGTGAAATATATGGTATTAATTTTATCTCAATTTGCCTTTTCCAGAAATTCCTCCTGTTTTGTATATAGGGCTCAATTGAACAGAACGGACAATAACTTAAATTCGTCTCTGATAGCACAACGTGTTTTAACCTGTATTAAACAACAAAATATCTCGACCTTACGTAAAATGTAAAATATTTTTACCACTCATAGTTTTTCCCAATCATTTTTTTTCTTCTTCTTAAAATAGAATTGGCTGTAACATAGCAGAATCTATAAAAAACGTAAATAAATTTTAACTATATTTTCCCTTAAAGTACTTTCTTAATGCCAAAGATTTATCCTTAACCATTCGAAAGTCTTTTGCTCATATAAACTAAAAATATATCCCAAGTTATTAGTACAGCACGTCCTAGGATCTATTTTAGTGCTATCTAGGAGTCTCACGCACTGTATCCTTATTTCCTGTATCGTGACCCTATATTATCTCCTCCTAATCTTCCTTTTCTTTAAAAGCTTTCGTCGCTTTCTGCATCAGACATCTCGAGCACTAAGAATTCGAGATGGTGTTGGACTTATTCACTCTCGCAATGGATACATTTCCTTTCGCCACAATTGAATCAAAAGGATTTATTGACTACATTTCTTACGCTCCTATAGTAAATCATATCTCTTAGTCGAAATGTAATCGATCTTGTATTGCTGATCGATTCTGTTTGACAGTGGTCTAATTTCAGATTATGCATTGGTTTCCTTTATGAATTTCCGACTGTTGTTAACTCATCACGAAATTTACACGGTAGGTGTTCTTCGAAAAATCGCGCAAACTAAAACTTTAGAAATAGAGTTCCTTTATTTGTATTGTTCTTTTATAATTGACATTATGAAGTTGCATTAAACTGGAACACATATTCGTTTTTAATAAGATACTCATTAAGTTTGTAAATGGTTTAATATGCAAAAGTAATCAAAATACTCCCTAACACTTCCAGTTCTTTTTAAATTTTCATTTAAAAATCGTTTAAATAAGTTACCATCGCAAATCGAGGGATGGCTGTCTATGAATAGGAACACTGATAAATTATGTGTACAATTTTGTAAAATTTATTTTTCAACGGAATGGTGGGAATCATGGAACACTTTATGTTAAGATCTTTAGTGATTTGCTTAAAATAGAACGTTTATTAAGATGGATAGATTTGTAAAATTTTACTTTTAACTTATTTTATTTTTAAAAATAAAATAAGCATTTTTATCTTATCTGTTATCCTCCCAATGACATAAATGGAAAAAAAAGTGTTGAGGTATATATATATATATATATATAATATTTTTAAACAAGGGTTGCAAATTTGAATTATATTGCATTCCCAATTCGGCGGCACTGAATTTCTTTGTGTTGTCTCAGCTACTACTGCGTGTAAATTAAATTTTTGTCATTGTTTATTTTTTAAATAATTTTAACGTTAGGTATCTTCATAAACTTGATGATGGCTTTGAAATTGTGAATAACATCTTCATTTTGTAAGTATCTTGTCTTTATTTAAGGCGTTAACCGTATTTTATTCACACAGTTTACTGTAGCCGCAGTAGCTTAGTGGTCAGGATCACTTAGTGGTCAAAGCTTGTGGTCGGCCTTGTCGAGTCGTGGGCTCGAGTCCTGGTGCCACTGAAGACCCACCGTGTAGAGGAGCCGAAATCTGTCGTGACTCAAAATTCGGGGTGGGCATTAAGTCGATCGCGATCGACAGGTGGACCGCCGACATACTGGGGTGACAGCTTTCATTTAAACTTAATAATCATTTCATCATATGAAAATCTAGAAATGTTTTTTAAAATACGGAGAGAAATAACTGAATCAATTAGAAAAAATTTCGGTAAATTGAAAACGCTATTTGGAGGTTATTTTACGAAGAAAATCGTAAAATGTCCTTGGTTCCAAAACAGAATCGCAAAATAGAGGTTTGTAAAATGGAGGTCTGACTGTATTATAAACCTTCTTTTAGCTCACTATACCTACGCCACTAGGTGGACCGTAATACCTTGAAAAAATTAGAAGTAGCCCGTGCCCTGGAGAAGTCTACCCACCCCTGCTCAAAATCCTCCCTTTCACGTGATGTGGAAGTTGGAAAATGGGCGTGCTGACTTAAGTCTCTCTAGGTCGGCTATTGTTCAAAATTATGAGTTCCTTCGCTAATAGCTCTTTTTAATTATTGTTGTTACAATATTATAACAACTGTAATAGCTTTATAGTTCGATCTTAAGAAAGCATTCACTAATTCACACCGTTTGCTTGTTATTTTTCTTCAATTTTACTCATGTCTTGTATGAACTAGTTGATAAGCAAAAGAAAAGTTCTTTAGATGTTTCATAATTGTTTACTTTAATTTAAAAAAACGGGAAGTTTGGATGCAAACCACAGTTTTCAGCTTTGTCGTGATTTGTTAGATTTTTGAAATCGAATTTTTTGCAATGGTGTGTCTTTAGGTGCTGCTGAACAACATGCCTGCGTTCAAGGACAGGACGCGCAGGCGTATGAGCCTTCCTATAGGTCCTTACCTCAATTTGGATAATCGCCGATCTTCTACGGCATCCACTGGTTCAGACTGTAAGTTGCAATGCCTTTTCGTATGTAAGAAATCAGTGGAATAGTTATGTGTTACTGTTTTGCTACAGGTTATGTAAATCAATTTGAACGATGAAGCTGCTGCCATAAGATCATATGAATGCTACTTGGAAACATTTATATATTTTTTGTGTACGAATATGTTTTTCCTCCTTTTATGATTTCAATTTTAGCATAAAATGAACATAGTTATTTGAGGAATATGTAGAATGTGATTCCAAAATTGACAAGCTGTAATCAAAACATTGATTCATAAGGCTTGGCATTTTTTATGTAGTCATAGTTTTATTTTAAAATACACATTACCTATATATCTTTATTACCTGAGGAATTTTTGTTTTTATACTCACAACCAAATTACAATTTTTAAATGCGAATTTAAATTAAAATCATTTCACAGTATAAACCCTCATGGAATTTTAAAAAAATAAAGTATTCACTGATATGCTTTTTTAATTTATAGATATAGCTTTGGCTTATGTTCACATATGCATTTCGGATCTACGAGATGTTTTCAAAAAACATCCATCCTTATATATGAAAAAAGTACCTTTGTTCAGATAAAAAAAAAATATCTTACGACACTTTCTCCCAAGTCAAAATGTATATGTCAAAAGCAACGCCTTTAAAAAAAAAAAAGGCATGTGTTTGTATGTAGCATTTTGCTTGGCATCTTTGGACTAGAATCTGATTTCTATTTTTTTCCCATGGTCCTTGGGAATTACCAGGCTTTTTACAAAATTGTAATTCACCCGTGTAATTTATTCTGCTGACAATTTCTTCAGGCAGGAAAAAAAAGTTATATGCATGCGTGTATCAAACAACTAACTCTAGTTCCTCTTTTGTTCACGCATACAAAAAATATGGTCTAGTATTTTTTTTAAAAAAATACTACTTATATTATGAAATTTTATAATTCTTATTTCTCTTAATTATAGCTTTAAAACTTGTTTAGAGGTTAAGGGATGTTGAGGTTGTATCTTTAAAAGTAGGGATTTTTATTATGCATTTTTACATAATTTTATGCTTTGATTAACTATTTTTTTCTTCTGGTGTTTATTCAAAATATTAGTTTCGGTTTCCATTTCCATTTTGCATATGACCAAATAATGTATTAAATAGTAGCAAGTAATTTCAAAAATATCTTGCGTTCAGTTGTTTGTAAATTTTACCGCATTTTTGAAACTTTAAACCTCAATATCTTAAGTATTAGGAGAAATCATATATAGTAACATTAGTATAGGAATTAATTAGGAATATTAAATATATGAAATGAACACATAAAATGAAATGGCTAAACTATACATTCATGATATTTTTAAAAGATAGATGATGATGAAGTTATTAAAGCTCAAGTTATTCTCAGATGTATTTCTTCAAAAGCGAATCATAACATCTCATTTATAATACATTTAAATTTTAAATAATTTTGAATTCAAATTTTTAAGGAACAAAGTTTATTCTGCTTTATATAACTGATCTTTTGCAATTCCCTATTTTTTTATTTCATGATTGAATATTTACTGTTCTAATAATGCTTGCCATTTCGCGTAATTTAATAGTAAATTATTGCTATTTTTTTAAGCGCTAACCATATGGTTGCTTCTCATAAAATGTCCGTCTATTAGGCATTTAAAATTCGTTAACGGAATTTAATCCTATTAGTTTCTACTTCGCTTTTCAAATGCGCATTATTCAATACATTTATTTAAAATAAGCTTTTGAATTTTTTTCCAATACATCTAAGTGCAACCAAAAGAGCAAAAGATAATGAAATTTCAGTAAAATTACATTTGTCCTCCGATTTTTAAAAATAATTTATAATATTTTAAGTGTTCGAAAACTCGCAAAGGAATTTAATTAACCTCACAGGGACCTTCATTATTTTTCCTTTTTCGTATGCATTTTATTGTATTCAAATCATTACAACTTATATTGGAGAAATAAAATAGGTATTTCACAGCATTAGTATTTCTTTAACATGTACGTTGGCCTTCAACAAAATATTTTAAAAAGTATTCCGTCTTGTGAAATCCTATCCTTTCTTGTACATTAAATATTTTTGACCGTTATCAGGAAAATTATTTTATTTCTTGTAATAATGAATTTTCTGAGTATTGTGACCGAAGGAAATGATTACCTTTTATATTTAAATAGCGATATTCACAGTCCCCGAAATTCAATTTTTTAAAAAAAAATATTTCATTTGCTTAAAAAAAAAGTTTTACTCAGAACTTTTAAATAAAATGTCATGCATTAGAAAGTGATTAATCAATTTGTGTTAAGGATTGATAGGGTGTAAACCTGCACCTATTTTTAGTTTTTCATGCAATTTGTGGTTTTAATTTATGCAAAAGTAATAAATTGTTTGTTTTTACATTTATGAAACTTTAGACATTCGGTTGCAGAAATTCCATAAATTAAATACATTTGCTTTTAGCAGTATATTAAATTTCGAGAATAGTTTCTTGTTTTATTTTCTTAAAGTAATTTTTTATTTTAGTTTTCTTTTTTCTTTATTTTTCCATGAGTCATTGAATCAGTTCGCATAATAATCTTTGATTGTGTGTTTTAAAACTGAATTTAAGGATTCCAGATATTAAACACAATCTTCTTTCTTTTTTATATGCATGCCCCCTCATTTCCTCTTATCAGAAAAGACTTTTTGTCAGTTTTATTTAATGATATATATTTTTTTATCCTGGAATTTTCAATGTATCCAACATTGTTTTCTTTGTTTTTATCTCGTCTTCTCATCTGTTCTTGTAGAAAAAACTATTCATTTTAGCGCTGTTGAAACTTTCATAGCAGCACTTGACATCTGTCCGAAGTTTTAATTATTTTTTTTGTCGATTAATAAAGTTATCTTCAATTTATTTTTTCACCTTTTTCGCTATCATTCACCTTAGATCAATATTGATAACCCTTCTTTTCATGATTGCTAAAAGACATTTTTAATCGATTATTCACTTAATTGTAAGTTTTAATTTTTTAAGGTTTTCACCGTTATTTTTTTATCCTTAAATTTATTGGCAGTGACACTTATCGTATTTGTTCATATTTAGTTTTACTTTTTAAAGTTTATTTTCATATCACTTGAAAAGAAAAAAAAACTATCTGCTTTGTGAATAGTTAATTTAAAGTAAAAAACTTTAAGTTCACTTTTTAATTCAGTATTATTCCCTTTTGTTTGTCTGTTATTTTAAAATTATTTTCCGATTAAAAACTGCTTAAAAACTTTTAATTGTTGTTAATATAAAAATCAAAGTGCTGATAAATCTCATTTTATTTTTTAAAAATTTAATGCTAACTTTTATTTTAAAAAGTTAGGGTTAAAGTATGCTATGGAGAGCAATGTTTTATTTATATTTCAAAAAGCGATAGTCCTTAAATTTCAATCAATAACTTATATCATCTTTTTTATATTATACTAGCTGGTATACCCGTCCTTTGCACGGGTAAAATGAAAAATTAAACAATACAGATTGAAGAATAAGGAAGTTTTTAATGAGTTAATTTTACGTGAATTGCAAATTAAACAAAAAAAAAAAAAAGCTTTTTGCATATCTTAGCTGAACAAAAAAACCATATTTATTAAATTTTAAGTCTAAAGGTATAATAGCTGATAAAAAGGATTTTTTTTTTAAAAAAAATTTATAACTTCCCGTAACTCTCTTGTAGGTCGCTTTTTGAAAACACCTTCCTAAGTGATCTCCGCTCTGCAAAAGTAACACATTTCTACAAATTTTGTGTAATGAAAACTTAGAATAGTGTAAATAATTTATATCTGGATGTGTAATACGTTAATGTTACTTTTTGTTGTATTTATTTTATGTTAAAATTATAATATTCACATGCAATGACGTTCCTTACATTATAATGACCGTTCAATGGAAACATAGTGAAATGTTGATGATAGTGCCAAGTTGGCATCGTTTTTTGCGACCACGTTGGCAACTTGCCGATTGATTGAACGGTGGAAAAGTTGATTTACTGTAGCGCCTCCTAGTGGAGAACTGCAACAAAGAGGATAGTACAAAAATCTTCTCCACAAAAAATACATGTGCGTGCCAATTTTCATAATGATCGCAGTTGAATGGTGTTGGAGGGGTGTGATTTCATACGGTGCTAACATCCATTTTTATATAGAGAGATGGTTAGACCGATTAATATTAATCAACAATTGTGCTATTTAAAACTAGTCACACATCTTTGAAATATTTTGCATTTACTTTTTTTTAGTTTAATATTTTAACATATAACTTGGAATTTTGATTTGCGTTATGATTTCTGTTCAAGCACTATCATAGCACTTAAAATTGAGCTGAATTATCAATTTGTTGGTGCCATCTTATCGATTTTCCTTAATTAAATTACTGTTTGGAACAGATTATTACATTTTAATACTCTTTTTTTTAAAAAAAAACTTGACGTTTTTAATCAATTTTTTCTAGATGCAGACATTAAAAAATAAATACAAATCAAGTGAAAGCTTTAAGACCATTTTAATATTGCTTTGTCTGCTAATTGTTTATTTATTTTTTTATGAAACTTGTGTACTGACATAATTTCGTTCTGTTTGAAATTTTCCTTTGTATGTATCTAGTTTTTAAACTTTATCGGCAAATAATGAAAATAGAAAACTTAAATATTTTGACGTAACTATGATTATAATCATAATTGCGCTGACCAGGGATGGTGATGGCACGCGACACAATATTTTGGGCACGCCAGCGTTCAAAATGGTTTGCATTTTATTTCAAAATAACCATTCCTTCTTGGCCATCATAGAAGTTAAATATTGGGAGAAAAAAAATGGCGGCTGTGGTCCTTGTGTGTGTATTACGCCGAACTTTTTAACTTCAACCTAAGGAATGGGGTATTTTTAGTTAGAAATCGCCCACTTTCTCGAACTTTAGTACCGAATAACTCATTCCTGGTTCAACAGTGACAATACTAAATCTCTTTATTTGGAAACTGTCGTCAATATTCTATTTTAATACTCTGAATTCAATGTTAATTTACACTGAATCAAACAAATGCTTTAATTTCCCTTCTGTAAAATTCAAAAGGGATGTATGAGATATCCAGCAATACATCATTTCTTTTGTTTCTGACTGATTTTTCCCCCTGTTCTATTTAACTTGTGAACAAAATAAGATTTTTGTTGAAATGAATGTAATGGATACCATCTTCTTTCTTTCAGCGTCTTACTGCGACACTAGTTCCGATGAAGAAGGTAAACTGCCCAGGGATAAAACCCAAGTCAACTCCTCTGGAAGCTCTGACTTCTGCGTTAAGAACATCAAACAACATGCCTTTGGTCGCAGGGAGATTGAAATCGCTGAACAGGGTAAATATTCTTCCTCGTTCAATCTGTTTGTCATGCTTTGCAGTTTGAAGTGAATACTTTTTTTAGCAAAAGTTTTGTAGCGGAGGAACTTTCCTAATGCAAGGATGGTATGCAAACAAGATTGGGAAGTTGGACTTCTGATTTGATATTTAACTTGCACACGGTTTCAAATGTTGGAAGGAAGTTTTTATTTTGCATTCATTGCTTAATAGTCGTTTGATTCTAGTTTTAGTTTATTTGAAATATTATGGTATGAAACGGTTTTAAAAAGTAGATTATGTGGAAAAAGAAAGGTTTAAAATATCTCGTGAATCAAAGTTTTGTTCTGATTTAAAATGGTTTTAGTGATCTTGAAATTTTTTTTAAAAGTTAAAGTATGGAGGTCGGTTTATATGTAGATTAGTTAATTTCGAGAGGGTGGGGGGGGGTACTTTAGGGAAAACGTTTTGTCTTTGTTTTTAACATTTTCCCTTAGTCACGCTCGAGAAATTTTAATTTTAACTTTTGGAGAATTCTTCTTCTTAAAGGGAAGGGGCAAAAGTCGAATAAATTCTTCAAGGTTACAGTCAGAATCCGAGCTTCCGAATAGTTCTTAAAATTTACGTTCACTCATTGGATGCCTGAATGCATATACTCATCATGTGACGAGTTTTTTTTCCAGGGCATGCAATGTAAGTCGATGATCACTTGCTGTTTTCGAATTTCTCTTGCCACTAACTTTCCAAATAAAAGTATTTGACTAGCGTAAATGGGGTACAAAATAACAAATGGATAAAAAAAAGTCTATTAGTTTCAGATAAAACTAATTTTTTTAAAAATTATAACTTCTTCAATGATAATAATTTGTGTACGCCTCCGGTTGGCATCTTATTTTACAGCAATTTTATTGGAAGATATTTTATCCGCTCTACCTCCTGGGCAACACTTTCACCCTCATGCTACACATATTTGAAAACTACATGAATTTTTCTCTTTTACGCGATTCGGCTTACATATGGGTTTCAAATAATTGGATAATATTGGATAATAGTAGAATGAAATGATGTGAATTTTATCGAGGGGGAAAAAGCAATGAGTTTCAAAAACCATCCCTAGGTGGATTTATTATAGCTTTATTGAAAACTTATAAATAATCTTCAAAACTTTACAAAACATGCTCGATATGCTGTCGACCATTGACTGTTACCATCTGGAAGCTTAAAATTTCGTGTTCAACTGTTGAAAGCAGCCTGAACTGGGCAATGTTACGCGTATGGCGTTCAATGCTTTGTTTAAGGTCGGATAGAAAGGTGTTGGGATCACGGTAGACCAGAGGTGGGCAGGCTTTTCCAGGGTACGTGCTACTTCTAATTTTTTCAAGGTGTTGCAGTCCACCCAGTATCAGTTGCACACACAAAAGGGAGGAGGGTCCACGGGTCCCGACCTTCCTCTGTAGCCTATGATTTTTTGATCGATTATAATCCCTTGTATATTGTACGTGAAATTAATAATTTGTTATTAATAATTTTTTATTTATTTATGCTAATTATTTATTCTATAATTTATTTCTTACTGTTCTTTGTTCCAAACAATCTACAAAATGAAAATAAAATGTTTGGCAGCGTTTAGGGGTAGAATAGGAGAACGGTAAACTTTCGACCCTGGACCACCGCGCTGCGCCCCCTTTGAAAAATTCACAAATGCACCCACTGCACAGGGTCGTATTATAACTTAATAATAATTGCAGAATATGTACTTGCCTACGTAAATAAAAAAAACTAACTTTCTTGAAACTGCGTTTAAAGCAATGCACAAAATACAAACATAAGAATAATAGCCACAAATATCATAGTATCAACTGACGCATTTATTATCAAAAGATTCAAAACACATTAAAAAATAATATTCAACTAAAGCTAGTTCTCATAATTATAGTCAGAAGAAGACTTAGTCTGCGTACTGTCAGCCAATTTTGAATATTTCCGTATACAATTACTGACGACTAATTAGGCGGTCCCTCTAAATTGTCTTGACGGTCCACCCATTCCAGCGGTAGACCGTGCCCCTAGAGGTATCCCATCAGCCAAAAGTTGCAAAGATTCAAGTCAGGGAATAGGAGGTCAAATGTTGGCTGATGATTTTGCCGTCACCGAAATGGCGGCGGAAAACTTGTTTCACACAACGGGCGATGTGTGGAGGAGCATCATCTGGCATCATTACTGTGGTTGTATCGCATCGCCTTGCCTGCCGCTTCCAAATGGTAGCAGACAATTTTGGGCATCATAACGAGCATGTTTTGTTAATTATTGTAGATTATTTATATGTTCTCAATAAAACTATGATACTCCACCTAAGGGGTGGTTTTTGAAACTCATTGTTTTTTTCCCTCATTAAAATGCCCATCATTTCATCTACCATTACCCAATTTTCATGCAATCCCGCTATATAGTTTTTGCTATTGATTGCTCGCAATTTTCAAGTTTAATTATGGACACCCGGTATTTAGTTAGATAGTTGCAAATAAAAATAATTAAATTCGATAGTAATTTTGAAGGAAAACTTCCACTCACATAAAATAAAAATATCGATGTTGAAGACAAAGAGTGCAATCATTAATAATAATAAAGCATAAAAACGTTTTTTAAAAACGTTTACATCGATTCATCTTACATAGTATAACAAAGTATTAATGGGGATTGATTCAAACTAAAAGAATGAATTGTGAACGAAAATCCATCTTATCTTTGAACCGGTTCATTAGATCGATACTTTCAAATAATTTCCCCGCAAATGATCCAAATTATACTATCCTGTTACAAATTTACACATTAATTTGAATAGTAAATGCCATGGCGATAAAATATTTTTCTAGAAAGATGAGAAACAGATGAATAGGTATTTAGGGACTATATTTCATTTGAATAGAATCCAATAGTACGTAATTTACTGCTTGAATGTCTTTGAGAAACTATCGGATTTCAACCGCAGGATGGTAATTACGACCGAACTGGGTGTTAATAACTCACTAGAACTGTACTATGTGTCTTACAAATTATTCCCGTAGTTTCATCAATTCGATGAAACTTGCTCGAATCTGAATCTTGTAACGTGAACTCATACTTAATCATTTACTTGGTGTAATGTGAGTTAAGTGATGAAGGTTGTCGGTGATCTGAAATGTAGCAGCTTAAATTGTCAAATAGGGATGAAGATTTAATTTTAGATACGGTGGCTGGAGATCTATCTTGGGTGTTTCCTTTTGAACTGTTGATGTTTTCGAATCAATCAACACGAATTATTCGCTGCAATTGTGGTTTATTCTGAAGGATCTCCTTTAAATAGTAATACCATAGAATCGTGTGGAATAATTTTAATTGATTAAATACACTCATGTCCATAAATTAAGGATAATGAAGTTCAGGCAAAGAAAGAGACAGAAGCAAAACAGATTTGACTTATTTGTAAAGTCTATTTATTAAACAAAAGGTAAAGAGCAAAAAAGATGCTATATGTTTGACATAATTAATGAAAATTGCGATTTTTACTCCCTGGAGCAAATTTCAATAAAGAACCTATTTACAAAAAACAGTATAACATGGTTAGTATGATGGTTAATACGGAGTATGTCTTCCGGACGATGCAATACAAGCCTTACAACGCCTACGCATGCTGGGTATCAAATTATCAATCTGATCTTGGGGAATATTACACCACTCATCAAGCAATGCCCTCCGAAGTTCCGGTAGATAGGTGGGAGGGGGTTGACGGGCTACAATTCGTCGGCCAAGCATATCCCACACATGCTCTATTGGATTCAAGTCCGGTGAGTATGTTGGCCAATCCATACGGGTGATATCCTCCGATTGAAGGCATTCGTCTACAATGTTTGCACGGTGAGGGCGGACGTTGTCATCCATAAACAGAAATTCAGCACCCATGGCGCCCCGAAACATACGTACATGTTGTTCCAGAATGACATCCCGATAGATGTGGCCTGCCATCGTTACACTCTGAACATCCAGGTCAGTTCTGGAACCAAGAATAATTCCTCCCCAAACGAGCCATCCTGCACCACCGTAACGGTGTCGTTTAATTGTGTTCTCTTGGTGGTAGCGGGTATCTGGCGCTCTCCATATGAAAGTCCGGCGAGAATCAGACTGCAAACTAAACCTGGACTCGTCGGGAAACATCACACAAGACCACTGTTGCGGTGTCCACAATGCATGCTCTCTACTCCAGGTTAATCGCAGGCTACAGTGAGTTTCGGTAAGGGGAACACATCTGACAGGCCTACGAGCATATAGACCAATGTGCTCTAAGCGTCTGTATACGGTCTGCCTTGAAACTGTCGTACCGGTAGCTGACGAGATAGGTCTGATGCTGTGCTCCGTCTGTTTCTTTTGGCAGTAACTGCCAAATACCAGTCCTCATTCGGCGTTGTAACTCGGGGGCGACCTGTGCTGTAACATCTACTCACATTACCATCAACTTGGAATCGTTGCCAAAACCTGGAGATGACACTCTGGGCGATTCCAAATTCCTCAGATACTTCCAGCTGTTACGTCCACATTCCAGTCGTCCGATAATTCTACCACGTAAAAAATCATCCAAATGCCTCCTTTGTGCCATAACTATGCGGTTATTGCACTGAAAGGCTTTTAAAGCGCTTGTGAACAATTTTACTTCTTTGCCACCATTCCCTCTCTTACACTCTCGTCATTGTGACGTACTATCCGCTCCATCTGGTGGTTTCCTGTAATTTGCATATTCTTCAAGATGTGTGTGATAATTCTACAGGTGAAATTTTTATTTTAGAGTTCAATTTCTGTGTGATTCTGAATTATCCTTAATTTATGGACATGAGTGTACTACTAAAGTAATTATAAATTTTTTTATAACAACAATCAAATGTTGAATTATCAAAAGTGGCCACGGTAGCGTAGTGGTCAAGGTAACGGACTCGTGGCTGGGGCGTGTCACGAGTTCGAGCCTAATACCGCTTAAGACCCGCTGTGAACGTTAAATATATCGAGAACTCAAATGTCCTCCCGTTGTTGTTTTGTGGTAGTTAGAAGAGGGGTAGTTAGAATGGTCAAGTGTCTTCCTCGACACTTGACTATTATTCAAAGTTAGAGGTCCGTCGCCTAAATCTCTCGAGTAGTTAATATTCACTCGCTCACCCGAATTATCAAATTTTTTATCACGCAAATTGTAATGTTAAATGTTTCAAAAATGTAAATATGTCAAATTAAAAATACGAGAATAAGGTGTCAAACTATGTATCATCTTCAAAATTCTATAAATGACCGCGGCAGCTTAGTGGTCATGAGTTCGAACCCGAGGTTCACTCATGATTCGCCGTGTAGAGGGAATGATGCACGTTAAATCTGTCATGGCTCAAAGTCCTCACTTTGGCTTGGTGAGTTAGTTTGGAGAGGGGGGGGGATACCTGCTTAGATGTGTTCAACAACCGTGTTCAAAATTACGTGGATCGTCTTTAATAGCTCTACTGTTGCTTTATAGTGCGACCCTCACTCAATCACTCATCATTTGATCGAGCTCAGAAGGGCTTAATTAGCCACGAGCTCATGACTGGCGTTGTCGAGTCACGAGTTCGAGTCCTGGAACCATTGATGACCCATCGGGTAGAAGGGTTGATGAACGGTGTTGATAAATCTATTGAGTCTCAAAGTCTTCCTTTTGGTATGATGTGATCGTTTAGAGAGGGAAGTGTCAGTGTAGATATCGTCCATGTCATTTGACCTTTGTTCAAAATTAGGGCGTCATTTGTCTTTTTACCCTCGTGTATTTTTAAGTGCGACGTAAATTTAGATTTAATCATATCACATCAGAAGGGCTTGATTCATGACGCTTATATGTCAAATGTAATTCCGTTTTCCTGGAGAAATCAAAGCTGGCATCGGTGTTCAACTTGTAAATACCATATACAATTTCAAATTTAATAATGAGGTAATCACGTTCGAGCATTTTCTCCAATTTTTTTCGGGCACAAAGAAAAATTATTTATTTTTATTTTTTTACCAATGATACCTTTAAATTAAATAAAATGAATTACTTGAATTTATACTGATAACATGCATATATTTTTAAAGAAATTTTTTATAAAAAGTAAAAATTGCCTACTGTGAGGTGCATGAATTGATCGGTTGAAAATTTGTTAATAGCATCTGTCATATGATAGATGCTTATTTACGTGTGTAATGAAAGAGAAGTATTTGTTTTAAATATTATTTAAGTACATTTTTGGACTAGTAATAGCCATTTATTTCTATTTATAGAAATATAGTTATTTTCAAAGTAAGAGTTACAATCAAGATGGCTGTAAATCAGTACTTACAAAGTTAATTTTAACGAATTAAATATGTTTTGATGCAAGATGGTATATATATATACACACACATTTAGAGAATACATTTATTGGGAAAAAATATTCTGTTAATTCACACGAACACGAATGTATTGACAAATGTTTTTTCTAATTCTACATTTTATTCATCTTAATCTTCTAAGTGTTGCCATAATAAGCTGTGATGAATTACTAGTACTAGTAAAACGAATGTTGCCATATCAGAGTGCATAAATTACACTTAATGAAACATGTCTACGCTTAATTTCATTTACTCTTTTTATAGTCACAATTGGAATAATGCATTGTTAACATCATTTTTTTTCCTTTTCAACTCTTAAACATTACGTATTAGAATTATGCATCTAGGCGAATTGCCTTCACATAATTCCTATTATTTTAATATTTTATGATTTGCAGAAAGAGCATTCTTAATGAATTTAGTATTAAGCAGAATGCGGAGTGGTTTGAAGTGTGTTTTTAAAATTTTGTGCTACTGAATATCAAGTACTGATTTAAAAGTAAAATATAACAAAAGTGAATTTGTAACTTCCTATTTAATGAATATTGGAATTAATTAGCATCGCTCCTTTATGTATATTGAGAGCTCTCATGAGGTTGTGTTCGTTAGCAGTACCCTTAATAAAATGAGATCATATTTAATTAAAACTGAGCTGGGAAGTTAACTGCTTTGAAATTCTAGTGTGTTGAGTAGTATATATTGATTTATTTAATTATCCATAAGCATTGCAAAGTTTTAATGCGTCTAATGTATTCTAAGTTTTCATTGGCTTCTAGATTTTTGAAGTATTCTGTATTATAATCAAATTTGTCTAGACAGTTATATTTTATAGAATTAAAATGTCGCATGTTATTTTTTGATCATATAACAAAGCACTTTCTTCTTTAATGGACTAAATTCATGACGGTCACATGATAAATATAAACACGTGTTCTTCATTGAATTCAAAACGGACAATAAACTAGCTTATACTTTTTATTCTATTTGTAAAACTTAGGTAAAATTTCAAATTGCATAATTGGGTAAAGATGCTCAAGAGTTATAAAAAAAAATTCTGCAAAAAGATTTTAAAATTAGAGAAAAAAGAAGTCTTGTTTTATATATGTACTTTTAAATAAAGTGACAAATATATATATTAATTTTTTAAAAAAAAAGTTTCTGTAAAAAGCGTAATTTGGCAACAACGAAGTGCATGAACTGATTTGCTGACAATAGATAATTGCATTTATCGTGACTATGACGTCACATGTGTTTTTGAACTTGATTGGCTAAAAACACGTGGTTTAAAATTATCATGTGATTATGACGTCACATGAATTTAGTCCAACGGACTAAATCATATGAACTGATGCAGATTAATTAAGTAAAATTTTTGTGTGGATTTGTCTGATGCAGATTAAATAAGCATCAAACGTTTTTACGTTAAGAAATCTCATAGTTGATAGACAGTTTATTTTGTTTGTTTAAAAAAAAAACAATGAAAGAAATTATTATCAAGAGTGGTTTTCTTACAATTTATTAAATGCTGTTTATTTAATATCCATCTGTTTGTAAATTAATTCAAATAATGTAAGCTTCTTCCCCTTACCTCTAAACAGGTTTTACATTTCCATTCAATAATTAATTTAAAAGGAATTTCTACTAAAAATTCCTTTTAAATTAGGTTTTTTTTAGTTTTAAACATCAAAGTCTAAACACATTCTTTTAAAGAAGTTTAAACTTCAAAAAGCTAAATGATCCATAAAAAGCTAGCGTGAATTTTCTTTAATAAAAATCATTCTTAATTTTGTTTTTAGAGATGCCAGGCATTGTCGCTTTGAGGCAAAGAGCTGATGGGGAAAAGCCATTGAAAGGAGCTAAGATAATATGCTGCACACATATAAATGCTCAGACAGCAGTAAGTTACCATTTTATCATTTACTTATGTTATTATTTTCATATATATGTTTCATTTTAGGTTCGACGTAGTTGATTTATTTTAAGTTGTACAGTATCAAAAATGAAACTTTTTGCTAATTTTGATCAAAAACGGGTAAAATTTATACCACTGTTAACACCTTAAAATTAACTAAAATATGAAGTAAAAAGGTTAATTACCGTAAAATCCGGTGTATAGCGCGCACCGCCGTATAACGTGCCCCCATTCTTTAAAGCTGCAATTTTTTTATTTTGAGATACATTCGCCGTATAATGCACCCCCCCCCCTTTTTTTACGAAGAAACTTGAAATATACTTATGCAATGCTGGTATGTTTTGAAGTCATTTATTCGAGGTATTATTGCATGCTTTTGTAAAAATAGTATAATTCTAGAAATACAACCCTTTAAGTTAAAAAAAAAAATGTCATTTTTCTCAAAACAGAAAAAAAATTTTAAAAAAAAACAGTATTTTGATATATGTAGTCTATTTTTTTTTTTTTTTTTTTGTGCTCATCTTTTTTATTTTTCAAGCTCTCGTTTTTATACCCGGCGTATAACGCGCAATCGTAAATTTCGATTTTATTTTTTGTGTTAAAAGTGCTCGATACGCTGGATTCTACGGTGACTTGATTAGCGCAGTTCACTATTGGATTGATGCATAATTATCCGGCGTTTTTTCAACAAATTTTATTTAACAAATCAGTAAAAATATTTCACAGTACTTCAATTACTGCTTCCCATTTGCTTGGCAGACGGTCAATTCCACAAGCGAAGAGACACGAATTTTAGAGGCGATCCACGCTTTGACATAGGCCACCAAGTCATCCGATCGTCGATCCCGAGCCTGATAGTCGAAATCCGATATGGCCGACCTCTTCCCGACTTATCCTCCAAGCTGGTATCACCTGATTTGAAACGGGCAAACCCCTCCCTACACTGACTTTCGCTGATTGTTCCTCTGCCAAAAAGTTCGTTGAGATCACGAAATGACTGTGCTGCTTTCCATCCTTTCTCGAAGTGGTGGAGCATAATATGCCGATTATGGCTATGGTTTTCGACACGCATTTTTCTAAAACAATAAAAAAGATTATTTTTATGCGAAAATAATAAACAAAACCTACTTTTCACTGATGAAAAACGCGCTGATATAAACGCCGGATAATTATGCATCAACCCAATAATATCAGAAATTTAGTTATGACCAAATCCTTTTTTTCTCATTATGTTCCAAATCTTATTTAAATGTGCTCATAAATTCCAGATATATTCGGTGAAAACCGTTAGATCAGGTATACCAGTTCACAAGCAAGCATAAGAGTATTTATGTATATTTCTCTGACAAAGGGGACTGATTTATTCTTTATTTCAGTTAAGGGATTAGATAACCAAAACTGTTTTATTGATAGTATTGTGTATTAATTTAATAAAGAGAATTAAAAGTAAAGTGTATTATTACGAACCATTAGAAGTAATCAATTTTCTGTATAAATTTGGATTTAGTCCAATTGTAATGGCTAAATGCCCAAGAACCATAAATAAGAAAAAATTAAAACTGGGAGAAACTTTCATGCGACTACTGTTACCGTTTTTTTTCTTCTTAAATTCAAGATTGATGTCACGGAATTTAAAAAAAAAAAAAAAAAAAAACGCATAAACTTGTAATATGTATGCTAATACTTGACAAATTTGGGTTCTTTTTTCATAGTTGTTACTTTTTGAATATTCTTGCAGCTCCTTAGCTCTGTTGAACATTTTAGCATGTAACAAATTTCATATTTATTTAAGCTAATTATTTGTGCGTGTTTTACATATATACTAGCTGGTATACCCGTTCTTCGCACGGGTGAGTTGAAAAATTAAACAATACCAATTGAAGGATAAAGAAGTTTTTAATGAGTTAATTTTACGTGAATTGCAAATTAAACAAATAAAAAAGCTTTTTGCGTATCTCAGCTGAACAACAAAAATAAATATTTATTAAATTTTAAGTCTAAAGTAGCTGATAAAAAGGATTTTTTAAAAAAAATTTTTAACACCCCGTAACTTTCTTGTAGTTTGATTTTTGAAAACACTTTCCGAAGCTGATCTCTGCTTAGCAAAAGTAACACATTGTTACAAATTTTGTGTAATGAACGTTTAAAATAGTGTAAATAATTTGTATCTGGATGTGCAATACGTTAATATTACTTTCTGTTGTATTTATTTTATGTTATAATTGTGTAATATTCGCTAGCAACGCCGTTCCTTACATTATAATGGTGATTCAATGGAAATATTAGCGATAGAGCCAAGTTGGCATCATTTTTGATGACCCTGCTGGCAACTTGGCGACTGATTGAAATTTACAGAAGTTGATATGCTGTAGTGGGCTACCTGGTGGGGAGCTGCAACATAGAGGATAGCACAAAAATCTTCTCCACAAAAAATACAAGTGCATGCCAATTTTCATAGTGATCGGTTGAACGGTGTTGAAGTGAAGTGATGTCATATATATAAACATCAATTTTTTATATTTATAGATATGCTGAAAAGCAGTTGATTTTGTATATATGTGTATACTATACAGTTATTATAGTCGATGAAGGAATAATCTGTGTATATTATATAGTTATTATAATTTATATGTGGTAAGGAATCTTGGTATTACTGTTGTGTGGTACACACTCCATGACATTATTTTATTTCATTGTATTATGTTATTTTCGCTCTAATTAGTTTAAAACCAGGAACTAGAAAAACTCTAAAAACAAATCAGAAAACATTGATAAGCATATTATACCATCAGTAACTAATTTTACTAGAATTTCGATTAACTGTTATTGCGTTCATCGTTACAAATATTACGTTACTTCGTCAAATTTATTATTAAACTAGCTTTTACCCGCGGCTCCGCTCGCGTTGATGTCTTTAAATAAATGTCAAAGTCGCAATCATTATCATTAGAAAGTAAATATTATAATATGGTAATTTTTTTATTGCTTGACTAAAACCAATAAAATTTAAAAATTCTAAAATTTTAATTATTTTCTTATAATTCCTCTTTCTCCTTTTCATTTCCCTCCCCCGCACGTCGTTTAAATTTTCAATGTTGATTTTATGGACAATAAATCAAAACTTTTTTATGAAACTGACAATTAATATTACCATAGAATTTTCAATATCACGCACGCAATTCGCTTAAACTTTATTTCATTTCCCTTTAAAAAGTGGGAGAAAATTTGCATTAAAATATCTGGGATTGTCGGAATAGAGAACTTCTTAGCCAACTTGGCGATATTTCTCAAAGTTTGAGTTAGTCATTTAATAAACTTTAAGTAATAAATGTTAGACATTTAATAAACTTAACGTAATAAATGTTAGACATTTAATAAACTTAACGTAATAAATGTTAGACATTTAATAAACATAACATAATAAACACTTGACATTTAATAAAAAAACATTTAAAAATTGCTTTTTGTAAAATATATTAAATTACACAATGTTTCAGTTATTTATTTCAAATGTGAGAAAATTTTATTAAAAATTCCATTATTGACCATATGCATAATTTTGCGCCAACTTGGCGGGGAGTAAGCAACGTCCCACGGTTTTACCCGCATAGTTCCCGTTCTCGTAGGAATATGGAGATAAAATATATCTTATGTTACTCGCTGATAATGTAGCTTTCTATTGGTGAAAGAATTTTTAAAATCGAACCAGCCGTTTCCGAGATTAGCCGGAACAAACAAACAAACAGACAGAAATTTTAAAAATTGATTTTTTGATTTAAGTACCGTATATACCTTTGAATGCATTTAGTAAAAAGCTGCTAACTTGAAATTACAAACAGACACTTCAATTTTATTTATTTATATAGATAATTCTGTTCACATTTTTCACCTTATATTGGTCAGATCATTCAAATAATTTTGTGGTTTTTGTTGAATTTAATTTGTAAATACTATTGTACAACAATTAACACAATAGTTTACATACATTGCTACCCTTCAAAAATGCAACATTAATAAGGAAGTATCCATTAGACGTGAAATTTGTGCCTCTAAAAGATTTGCGAATGATTAGAATTGCTGTAAAGCTGCATATCATGTTGAGGAATACCACTTACAAGTGCTATATAAAGAGGAAACAGGAGCCTTTTTTTAAGTACTGGAATAATGTTTTCCCTCTTTTTCTCCTATGAAAATCGTCTATGTGCCTCATTGAGAATATAAAAACCAAGTGAACATGTTTCTGAATTTGAGACTGGAAGAATTGTAGCTTAGAGACTGCAAATTATCCTTACAAGAAGTCAATGCTTTAGTTGCTCAAATTCTAACTGCAGTCGTGTGAATATGGAATCTCTTAGTAAATGAGGAGCAATTAATAAACTTAAAATATTATACTAATCATGCAGCGCCTCCAAGCGTGAAGAACAGGCAAGCATTTTATGTGCATAGTTATGACAGATTACATAGAAACATCAAGATGCCTTGAGCGGGAATAAGGATCTGTTGCGCAACAATCTGACAAGGGAAATTTCAATAATTCGTCTATTGCTTAGATCGGTGTCGTGTACAGACTTCTTATATGGGGAAGGGGACTATATTTTAAGTGGAAGAACACGCAGATGAAAGGGCCGAGGCAAATCTTTAAGTTAAAAATTAAAAATATGTTGGCCTATAAGAGGAGAGATTGTCCTCCCCTAACCCCATCCTTCTGTATGCTACTGGCTT
Organism: Trichonephila clavata; assembly: GCA_019973975.1. Classification (NCBI taxonomy): domain Eukaryota; kingdom Metazoa; phylum Arthropoda; class Arachnida; order Araneae; family Nephilidae; genus Trichonephila; species Trichonephila clavata. Next base: position 120,816 of record BMAO01028720.1, read on the forward strand.
TGATTGTCTTTGACTGTACGCATAGGCCTATGCGTTTGTTATGAGGATTTGAACACTAGGCATAGATATATGAAAGTACATACTATTCTTCATGCTAATTGTGTTTGTGGTGAATACCGGTTGTGTGTGGTGTTATAATAATAATAATAATAATATATTTTTTTCTGGAGTCCTAGAAATTGTCTTTCCTGGATTTATTGGTAACAATAACTTTCAATAATAAACTTAACAATCTTTTACAAATTAAACCATTACATTAATTAGACTGAAACTAAAGAGAATTCTAGTATTCAAGATAAAAATTCTAGTAAACAACGGCAATCTAGTACGCCGAAGCCAAGAATTACGAGTCCGATTTAAAATGTAGGAGTAAACAATAGTATGTCTAGTTATGCTGAAGCCAAGTTCAAGATTCCAACTGAAACAGAATCCGTTATATATGGTTTCTATCGAGATAAACCGCGTGGGTTCTGAGCGGGGTGTCAACTACCCTCCACCCACTCAGACCACCCGGTTCCTAATTTACAACAGTGTTTCTGCGTACAGTACATTTGTTTTCCATTCTGCCGCCAAAATGGCGGGATATTATATCTCTAGAATTATACACTGTCATTTCCATCCTTTGCTTGGTATTATGATTTGGAGTGCTATTAGAATTTACTCATTTATTCTTGCGTCTCCTTGCCGATACTTCGATACCGCTGCAATTTTTTAAGCTGAAGCTTGCGACGGTTTTAACAGGATAATATAAGATCGCTTTGTCACACATAACATTCACCAATTCTTTATCCCCCTCCATGTTGTAGTGCTGTCTTGATCCTTTTATTTTTCTGATCTGGCGCCCTTCAAAACTTACGTGGTAGATTATTGGCTTATGACTGGCCTAATATTCACCACCCGCTGCAGCGCTGCATTGGCTTTTGTAAAATGGTAAAGCAGTACCCCGATTGACTTAACCCAAATAAGGATCTGAAGTGTCTTTCTTTCAGTGCCAAAATTTATTGCAGTTTTTGTCAATTATGGGGGTTACAGACAAAATAAATCTCCTGTGTTTTACAAGACGAAAGGGTCTCTTGTTTCAATCTTTTTACCCATGCATTTTATTTGTCTGATAAATTTGGCTTTATAATATATTTCGTCCTTCATAGTATTGCATTTTGGATTTATATAAACTTGGTGAAACCGCACAAATTTTGAATACTTAATATTAAACAAAATTACGCTTTTTTTATATGTATACAAATTTTTAATGTTTTCGCACTTTATTTTTTATTGTGGTTTGTTTACTTATTACTCTCTTACAAAGCTTAAAAGAATGTTTTATTAAATTGTCTTTAATTGTTAGCATCTGAAATATATATATAAAGATAAGTACTTGCCAATTTAAAAAAGTTATATTATAAAATTGAAGCAAGTATATCATGCTTTTCTCCGATTATGTTTTTAGGTTTTAATTGAAACCCTCATAGCTCTAGGAGCTAGTATTCGATGGGCTGCTTGTAATATCTATTCTACTCAGGTAAGAATTTATACTTTTTCAAATCTTGCTAATTTTGATGTTTTTTTATAGATAAATAAATTAGTTAGAAAAACACATAATACGTGCAGAATATTTATTAAGAATTATATTTCGGTCTTATAGTTTTGAATACATTTAGTTAAATCCATATTTGCTTACAGCTTAATGTTAGAAACTTCAGTTTAAAAGAAAATAGAAGTTTTTTATTAGTTATGTAAGTGCAAATGAATAATTTAAGGGGGGGGAGGGGCACATACTATATTAATTTAGTTTAGGTTAGGAAATTAACACATGTCTTAAAATTTGCGACTTTTGTCGTCTATAATATCACAAGAAGAAAGATTAATCTACATTAGGGGCATAGCTACCGCCGTATCAATGATACGGGGCCCCCAAGCTTCAGGGGCCCCAACATGTGTAACTTCAGTCCTACTAACAGGACTCTTATATCTAAAAAAGGGCCCTGAAACAATTTTGATGCAGGGCTTGCTCAGAACTAGCTATGCCAGTGATCTGCATGCACTAAAATGAACAGATCTACTAGGAATTTTCACAAAAAATTATGCTCTATTTTACAATTTTAATATCAGTTACTATATTACTTATTAGTCTTTTTCATTTTATCAAATTTACAACATCAACACTTATAACCTATTTTCTAAATTTAATTTTATTTCTTTTATTTTACAGAATGAAGTAGCTTCGGCTGTTGCTGAAGCAGGTTTGTTGAGACTCACATTATGTCTTACTGAAATAAATATTCTAATTCAAAACTTTTAATATTTAGAAGTATATTAGTTGTAGTATGTAATAAATAGAATATGTATTTCAAATGAAATATTCTGATTTTCCAATTTAGTTTCGTTTAATTTTGCATTCATCACTTTTCATGTAATTATGTGGTTTATTTTATAAAAAGCTTTGGGAATTAAAATCTCAATTTTTCTGAGGAATAAATGATTCTGTCTATAATTTAATTTTCAAAACATCTTAGTATCTAATTTTTTTTTAAAGAAATTATTTAAAAAATTATGCTGGTGTACATGTGTTTGATGTATTTTTTTTATAATTTATTTAGAAACTTTTAATTTTTTTATATAGGTGTGCCAGTATATGCTTGGAGAGGAGAATCGGAAGAGGACTTCTGGTGGTGTATTGACAAATGTATTCATTCTGATAATTGGCAGCCAAATATGGTTTGTATGAATTTAATATTGTACCAGAATATAGATCATTTATTTTTCAATTAATTTCTTTTATTGTTATCTTACTGTTTTAAGAAAATGCAATACAATATTTAACAAACTTTTAAATGAAACTTTCTTTTCTGGCTTAGAAAGTTTCTACATTTTGTAATTTATCTTAACATCATTGTTTATAGAACAAATCTAACTTTTAATCTAGATCATACAATCATAATAAATGATTTTGTCAAAAAAGATTTTCATCTGTGATCATAAACATTGAACTGTCAACTTTTTAAAAAAAAACAAGGTTATTTTAAAACTAATGTATATATGTTTTATACTGATTAAATAGTGAATATATGTAATAGTGTTTAATGCAAATGAAAACTTACATTAAACAATGCAATTTTCCATTGTTTTAACTCTAGTTAAAAAAATTCTTATTTCCAGATTTGAGAAGTTAGTATATTTTAACTGAATTACATGAAAGCAACATGTACATAATTTCTTTAGCACATAAGTCATAGTGTTCTTTCTGTGTGTTTACTTATTTTCAATTTAATAAATCTTTTTAATACCAAAGAATTAAATTTATGGCTATTATTCTAATTTTTCACAATCAATATAAATATGTTACAGTAAAATAGTTTTTTTTTTTATTTACTGTTCAAATCTTGGAATTACATATGTATGCATTTATTTCTGTTTTAGTGGAAATATTTGACTTACAATAGTCAAAAAATATCCAATATTTTATTATTTTTGTATGTTTTGTATTATTCTTACCTATTTAAAATTATGATTCCTTCTAAATTTGCTAGAAGTAAGAGTTTAAGTTTTGTTACAGTTTAAAAAATTTAGAAAATACCGCTGCTTGCTTACAACAAGCTGTGAAAAATTTAAAAATATTTTTATTGTTCATGGTTTATAGAAAAACAAAAACCTATAAAGTTAATAAGTTTCAAGAAGAAACTGAGGATGATACACTAATAGATTTATTGTTTATTTACAAATCATATTTGTTATAACTATTAGTTATTAGTATTATCAGTATTTGTTAAAAAATATTTTGAATTTGTGTCTAGAGGAATTATTGATACCAAAATGATTACATTTTTTATTCTGCTATAAAATATTTTATTTGACTATTCTATTTCATCTTTTGTTTTGCATTTATTTAAATTTGTTCATTTAATTTAGTACCATGCTTAAAATGTTTATGTTGCATAATTTAAAAATTTTGTTTGAAAAACTATTATTAATTACTTTTAATGTCATTTTAATTATATCCTCTCTTTTCAAAAACATGGAAGGTTTTCATTTTATGTAGTCATCATTATATTCTTATTTAAAAAATTTTTTTCATTAGGTACAAACTTTGGATGAATAGTAATGAAATATTGATTATTAAAAGAGCAAATAAAAAGCATGGTTTTTGTGTCTTACTGTGTATCTATTGTTTTTAGTATGTACATTATATTCATATTTATAATGAGAGAGTTTTGAAAAATTCGAATTTCATGATGCAGTTTTTATTTTCAGATTCTGGATGATGGAGGAGATGCCACTCACTTGATGTTAAAGAAATACCCGGCCATGTTCCGAGGCATCAAAGGCATAGTGGAAGAGAGCGTGACTGGTGTTCATAGATTGTATCAACTTTCTAAGGCTCAGAAGCTAACTGTTCCAGCCATGAATGTGAATGATTCTGTTACAAAAGTAAGCTTGCAGCATATGTTGTTTCAATACATATGCATTATATTTCAAACACATTTTATATTTTCATGAAAATTTAATTCTTCTTTCTCTTCATTGAATTATACAGGCCATGCTTACAGTCAGCTTTTATTAATAAGCTCAACTTTTTTTTTAATTAACTTATTTTTTTCTCTGGAGTTATCTGATATACATGTGTGCATGTATTTCAGATTTTTCTCTTAAGTATAGCTGAAAGTATATATATGTCGTGTTTTTCGAGTGAACATCAAGACATTTTATTTTGAACCGTCTTTATTTTCCATGGACTTTCCCCCTCAGGGGGCTCGCCTTCTTTAGGTGAGTACGGGTGTCACAATCCCGAGGTGCCCTAGTGATCTTTTCCTTTTCCCACGGGGTTTACCGTCTTTGGTAAACATGGGCTTCACGAACCCGGGGTACCCTAGTGATCCTTCTCTATTTTCGACCCTCTTTCTTGTCATTCAATTCATTCTTTCTTTCTCTTCCCGTCTAGACCACAGATATTAAAACAAATGTTTGGCGCAGTATAGCCGAAATCGGCTCTTGCGCCAATAAACCCCAAAATCACTCACTTACTCCATGGACTTTCTGGACTTTAGGACGTCTTTATTCCACTTTGGAATTGGATTTGTAAGAGAGACGGACACATATTAAAAATCAAGAGTCCATGGCTACTCAAAAGCCAGATGTCTTTTCAAGTACATGTCTTATTGAAGAGGTTTACTTGAGAATTTAAGCATGACATAATAGGTAATAAAAATTAATGTTCGGAGCAGTAAACTTCTGTTAAGGCCATGTGTTCTTCATTCCCGAACTGGATAATAAATTTAATATTTGAAGATGTAACGGGAAAATAAAAGTTAGAAGTGGCTAGGGATTTAATTTTAGATCTAATTTAATTATCCTTACATATATATATATATATATATATATATATATATATATATATAATTTAAAATAATAAAGGAAACTTTGATCTTTGAAATATAATAAGTTAATTAAAATGTTTTGTGGCTTATATATTCATTACATTGTACAATAGAAACTCAACTTAGCTTAACTTTATTGAACTTTACTATGGACATCCTGATTTTTGATTCTTATTTATTACTGTAAATTATAGCTTTTCTGAAATTCATGTTTTTAATTGTATTTTTAAGTTAGTGTTCTGAAAATAGCATTGTTAAGGTTTTCTTTTTGCATTATAAAACATATATAAATAAAGGTAGTAAGTAAACATTTTCTGTTTTAACTTTTTTTTAAAAAAAAAGGCTGAAATTAATAACGAAAGTACGATTTAAAGTAAATATTCAATATTTCTTTTTGATTAATCACTATTAATATTTAATGTGCTTTTTACATTTAATTGTTATGAAAGATTTTTCTGTGATAACTTCTTTATCACAACTACAGGTGTGATTATAGATTCTATACATTAAAATAATTAGTAGATTTAATTGTTAACTGCCATATGTAAGAGATTAAAGTTCTAAACAACTCTAACTCATCCTTTTATATGTTTGATGATTTTTTTTATTTATATTAATTATAAATTATCTCTTCCTTTTTACAGACCAAATTTGACAATCTTTACAGCTGCCGAGAAAGTATTTTGGATGCGTAAGTCAAATTTATCTTTACATTACTAATAACTAGAGATCATCATCTTAAATTTTGTGAATGTGATGTTCTTCAAATATGTTAGAGTTTGAATCTAATTTTCAAAATCATACACACAAATGTTATTTAGAACATATTACAAGGCTTTAAATTTATATCCTCTTTTATATCTCTAGATGTATAAAATGTATTCAAATGTATTTAAAATTATGTATTTATTGTTAACAGTTTTTGGAGCGTTATTATACATTTAGATTTAATTATAAAAGACTAAAAATATTATATCTTTAATTTCATTTTATACTTTATTGTAGATTGAAACGATCAACTGATGTCATGTTTGGAGGGAAACATGTCCTTGTGTGTGGTTATGGTGAGGTATGTCATTCACTAAATTTACCTGGAAACTGAAAGAGCTAAAATTTTGTTAGCTTTTGGGTTTCTTTTAAATTTTGCTTTGTATCTGTGTAAAGCATAAGAGAACACTTTCATACTTAAAAAATAATCTAATTTGTATCTATTGCTTGAGAAAATTTCTTTGTAAGTTTTGTAGCATTCTAAATTGTATAAAAACAGGATTATTTTATTCAGAAATTAAATAAAAATGTAAGAATTTAATCAAATGAATTATTAACAAATAGTTATATTAGCTATCCCTACATTATTAATTTTAAGAAAAATTATTCCATTAATCAAAAATTATTTAATTTTGTTTATTGATAACTTTTATTATTTTTGGATAGAGTGGAATTAATCTTTTGCTTTCTCTATCAATAATGCATAGCATTTCCATTATTGGTAAAAAAAAAAGCCTCTATTATATTACACACATTAGTTCAATTACAACAAATGAATAATCTTACTTTTTAGAAATTCGAAAAATGAGAGAAACTTTTAGATAAAAATTTTGTTATTAAAATTAACGTGTTTTCTTTATAATTTTATTCTTTTAGGTAGGTAAAGGCTGTTGTTCAGCACTAAAAGGCATGGGAGCAGTGGTATGCGTGTCAGAAATTGACCCTATTTGTGCTTTACAAGCATGGTAAGGTTTTGCTGTTATTATATAAAAACAAATTTTTTATAAAATATATTTTATGAGTGCACTTTTCACTTAATATATTTTCTTATAAAAGCAAAATCTTAAAGCGTTTGAGTGATATGTAAAGTAGCACAATTTATGAAGATTAAAATTTCTTTTGATATTAATAATTTTTAAAAAGAAATTTGATGTATATTATTAAAAAAATATGCTTATACAATATTGTACTATTTTTGTTAAATGATAATTTTTTTGTTCTATTTATATTTTATTTTTATCTTTCATAATTTATTTTTTCAGCATGGATGGTTTTCGAGTGGTCAAACTTAATGAAGTTGTGCGTAATATTGACATCCTTGTGACAGCTACGGGTAAATTTTATAAATTGTTTTTACAATAGTACTTTTTCATCATACATTTTTTTTTGTTTTACTTTAATTCATATATAATATTTATTTTAATTAATAGGAAATAAAAATGTTGTAACCAGAGAACACATGGATAAAATGAAAAATGGTTGTATCTTGTGTAATATGGGTCATTCTAACACTGAGATAGATGTGGTAAGTGTTTGTTCAGCTTGATAAAAAAAAAAATAAGATTTCAGATTTTTATTGGGGGAATATGATGTAATCATAAATTTTAATTGTAATGAAATACTTGGAAAAATGTTTGAAAATTATTTGTCAAAACCTTTTTTAGATTTTTCTTCCCTTGAATTTAATATGAGGAAACTCATGAAATGTTTAATTAATACTTACACCTTTTCTGTTTAAATTTTAATATGCAGAAATGTTTGACACCAGGGAATTATTTTCTCTTATTTTTTAATTCAAGAATTTCCCATAAAGATTTCTTTAAGAAGTTAAAAGTGTTTGTGACAATTCCTATAATTAATGCATTTTTTAAAAACTTTGCCTCAATTTTTTTTTAAGTATTTATTTTGACTGATTGCTTTTTTAAAGCATAATTTACAAATTTCTGTTACATACTTTTTTAAAATCAAATTTGTTTTTCATAAGGCTTGTAAGTTATTTGAGCCTAATTTCATGCAATGAATTATTAAATAGATAGATTTTTATTTAAATTATAGATAAAATTTCCTATCATTAAATATGATCATAATGACTTTTATATTCAGCATTTCATTCTTTGAGTTATTCATGTATATTGCAAAAAGTTTTAATTGCTTACTAATATGTATGAATACCAGTTGAATTAATATGTCCGTTAAAGTTTCTTCAGTTTAATTATCTTTTTGGTATTAATTATTTATTTTGGATACTTGTTGGAATAAAATTTTCATTAGATATATTGAATGATTGTACTATTGAATTACAAAATGTATCACTACAGCAGTTTTTTATTTTTTTTACAGCAAAGTCTAAAAGGACTTACTTGGGAAAAAGTTCGCTCCCAGGTGGATCATATAATTTGGCCAGATGGCAAACGTATCATTCTCTTAGCTGAGGTATGTATACAGATTCTTTGAAAAATATCTATGTTGAGCCTTTAAAAATTTTTCTTCTTGAAATATATCTGTCTTTAGATTTTATAACTTTGTTACATTATAATAGTTCAAAAAATATCAAACTGAGTTTTTCCCTTTGTTGAATAATTTATATGTATGCACACATATTTTAAAATGTATTTAATTAGTAGAAGTTATTTCCATTAGGAGTATACTTATTTTTGTACTATTGCTACTACAAATGAATTTTATTGCTAATTACTATTTACCCTATTCATTCAAATAAAAGCTGCACTTTTTTTCCAATGATAATGCTACTGAAAATTGGTTGCGGATTAGAATTAGAAAGAAAAATTCCGTAGATGGGAAAAATTGAACACGATACTGAGAGTTAAAACAATAACAGGTTCATGTATGCATTTAAAAGATGTAATAGTAGTAAAATAAATTATTTACTTCGTATTAGTTTTCATTTTAACTTTTAAAAATTGTGCACATATTGGATATCCATGAACTATTTTTGTATACTTTTATTTTTTCACAATAATGGGTTGAGAATTTGGGGTGCAGCTTAGAATAGATGGCAGCTTAAATTTGAATAAATATGGTAATTACTTTTTTTTTATTGTTGATTGTAATATTTTAAGAATTTTACATATACACTGCTGAAACTAATTTGAATTTTAAATATAAGAAACAATTTAATTTTGGAGTTTGTATCTGCCAATGAATTGTAATTCCCTGTTATCGCTATTAATTACATATTTGACAACTGTAAGACTAACAATGTGACCACTGAAATATTATGTTGAGCTAAGGAAATGAAAAAGTGTGGACATAGTAGTAGTGCACTTATTGTTTTCGAGTTTGTTCAAATTTATTGATCTTTAATACCAGTTCCTGCTAAATTGTATCACATCATGTTGAGGGCCTGATGCATGTTAATCTGTAAAAACTCAAAGACCTCAAGTTGGCATGTTGTGGAACTTTGCTCAGGTACCCCAGCATTTGACTGAGGTACAAAGTTATAAAGTCTTTTGATGACAATCTTTGTGTTATGTAACATATCTTCTTCATAGACCAGATGCCTGCTATCCCCCCCTTTTTTTGTTTTCTAACTTCCAGGTGAAAAGAATCTCTAAAAAAACTTCTTCCTTTAATGCGAGCAATATATGTCCCATACCCTTGTTATCAGCTGTAATGATCCATTTATTTAAGTTTCATATAACATGTGGCCTTGCTACACATGTATATGGAAATTATAAACAGCTAATTTACTGAGGAAATGCCATGCATTGTGTGTTATGCAACTGAGTGACTTGCCGATTTTTTTGCCGAGCTGTATGACTTTCAACATATGGTGCCAAAAAAAGAGTACAGGCCAAACTCAGGGCTGTTTTTAACCTGCCTACCACCTTAGGCACTTCAAATTGTTATGCCCTTCTCACTATTTCCAGAACACCCTATCCTTTTTTCATTTTTGTTAGTTATGGTTCTAGAGAGCTTTTCCCTTAACTATCTTACACTTTTTCCTTTCTTTGTTTTTGCTCTTTGGATAGTCTTTCCATTATTCATCAACTATAAACTCACTGTGTCCTGGACTGGCAACTTGCAGCATAAGCAAAAGATAGTGGCATGGTTTGGCCACTTTTGTTCCTTTCTTACCTTATGGCATAATGGACTGCCCACCCTTTTTGAATTAGTACAGTAAATTTATGAAATTGCTTGCAATTAGAGTATACATTATTGTATGAATTGCTATCAACTTGTTAATTATCATCACTTGTCACTTTATTATCTATTTTTAGACATCCTTATTCTGTGTTGAGTCACAGTCATTGTATTTGTACAATAAAGGTTTTCTTCAAGCTTTGATCATTATGACATCATTGCAATCAATTTACAATGTAATATCATTTTAAGTGTATAGCAACATCAAACTGTAAATCTTTTTGTTTTTCATAGATGTTTTCCATAGTTCCACTCACAAACAATGCATACATAATTTATACTAGGTGGTGGTTTATTCGCTGTAATTTTAATGTTTTCTCTTTTTTCATCTTCCATTTTTTGCCCTCTAAAATCTTTTGCACCCTAGACACATGCCTAGTCGCTTATCCACTTATGCCTAGTGTGCTTGAGTGGATAAGCAGCTCTGGCTAAACTGAGTCCTGTTCTGGGAGAACCAGTGGTGTTTGGGACAGTGTCCAAAGGTGCAATGTTCAAGACTCCATCTTATCAATCAGGAATAGATGCATTTCTATATAGGGACATGAAATAATCCTGCTCAGAAGTCTTAAAAAATGGAGTTGAAAGGGAGAAAAAAGGAAAGCAAACTTATGTTTTTTTTGGTAGATGTAATGTCAAGGTCAATTGTTACAAGATTAGGCAAGAAAAGCCTACTTGAGGATACTACAAAGTATATTCCATACTTATGTGTAAAAGCAAAAATGCATTGCAATAACTTGCAAATTAAAATTTTAAATTGAAAATATTTTTACACAAGATATTGTGATCGGTGTTCACTGCTGTAATTATTTAAAAAAAAACTTAAGCCACTATGTTACAATAGTTTCAAAGTGCTATGTAATTATAAATCTAGTTTAAGATTGTAGTTCTTATGCCCATCAATGTATATCACTAAATGTCAGTTTTATCACACAGTTCCCCATCTGAAAGAAAATACAAATGTTTGGCAGGAAAGAGCGAGAGAGATGTTATGAGTTTTCAGTTGGTATTTTAGTGTGTTATAAGTCATATAAATCATAGTTTTAAAATTTATAAATAGCTTGAGTATATTTTACACATGTAGATTTGTTTTAAATTTCTAAAAAAAAATTTTTTTGATTATATATAAGAAATTACACATTTCCATTTTAAATCCAAAGAGGGCTGTGAAAATTACTGCTGTGCAAACTATTGAATTAAAAATACTCAATTTTATTAAGTGTTCTTCCATTTTTGCTTCAATATTCCTAATTTATTTTATCAATCAGTGTGTGAAACTCAAATTTTAATATTAAAGTTTATATAATTGGTTTCTAATTAAAACTTATTTCTGAGAGTATTTTATTCCCTCTTAAAAATATAAATGTATTCTGTGTATTTTCAATTCTACTAATTTGGAATAATCTTGTTTTCTCAGGGACGATTAGCTAATTTGAGTTGCTCTACCATTCCATCATTTGTTGTATCAATTACAGCATCTACTCAAGCTCTGGCTCTAATAGAGCTTTTTAGTGCTCCAGTTGGTCGGTATAAAGGAGATGTTTACTTATTGCCAAAGAAAATGGGTTAGTATCAGTTACATTATTAACTGCTTTAATGAAACAATTTATTAAATTTGTATTTATTTTGAGTTGTTTTCTAATATGATTTTGAACTTCTTTGTATAAAAAGTCAATTCAATGAAATTTTGAGTGCTAATGAATGTGTTTTGAGATATATTGCAGCTTGTAGGTATAAAGTGTTAAAATAATAGTAATGTTCTCAAGAACTCATCATGTTGATATTTTTGTACATTTTAACTAGAATTTTGTGATAGTTAAAACTTTTATTTTGAAATTAAGAAACAATTACTATGTTATTTAACATTTTTTTATTTAGATTTTTAATTTCATGTCTTAAGTATGAAAGCTAATGTATATATATTTCATGTTTAATCTGTAGTTTAAGTGAGAGGAATTATTTTGAGCAAAGGAAAATCATTAATAGGTATTAATGATTTGTGCTTAGTTTAAAATCCAAAAGGAATAGAAGTTTCTGAAATTGTTAAAATTAGAATTTATACTTAATAATGATCACTCTTTTTTCTTTAAAAAAGTGAAGTATTCTCTAAAATGCAGTTTTATATTTTGCAAGATTACTTTTAATTCTTCTGTAGAAGTTATAAATAATGCTATGTGAATATGAGAATTATTTTAGGGTTGCTCTATTTCTCTTTAGAATTTAAGAATAAATAAAAATTGTATCATTATGTAAAATAAACAGTTATAGTACAAATTAAAATTAAATTAAAAATTTATTATCAAATGAATAGTTTTCTTTTTATATGAATTCTTTGAGAAAATTCCATCCTGAAGATTTTGCATGCTCATTGACAATGTCAGAATTTTTAACCTTATTTTATACAATCTTTCCTAACACTATTTTGATTATTTACTTGCTTAAGTATGAAAATTTTGTGATAATAATAATTTTTTAACTACTTGGAATACTTCCAGGCTTTTTTTGGAAAATAATTTTACTTTACTAAAATTGTTGCATTATTAATGTTCTAATTGGGAAATGTTGGTTATCTTCTCTGATTTCAAGTGTCAACATCTATTGGCATTACTGAATTTAAATATAATGAAAGAAGCAGCTATTTCTATTTTTTTCTGTTTGAATTTAATAAACAACATTGTAATATTCTGTGTTTGTCTTTGTTATGCTGAACCTTGACTCTTAGTTCAGTTTAGACAAGCAAACAAGACATCAGATGTCATTATTGCCTTTAAAAGTATTTCTGTGTATCTTGGATATTTGAAATTCTTTAAGAACATGATATTTTTAAAAACTGTTTGGAATTGTTCATTTTATAACTTTTAAGTTTTGCATGAGATGCTAACGTATTAGTTTTTGTTTTGTTTTGTTTTTTGTATAAGTAGAGATTTTATTTTAAAATCTGTGCTATAAATACTGTACGGTATAATGTTTTAGATATGAGTCAATTAGTATATGTAAATAATGAATATTTTAATGCAATGTTTATGTATAGGAAAGAAAACATTATTTATATTAAATTTTTTGAATTTTCTTTTTGTTTGAATGGTTGTTTTAAATATATTATTTAAGATGTGCATGTGTGTTTAATTTTGTGTTTCTATTGCAATTTTGCAGATGAATATGTAGCAAGCCTTCATTTGCCAACTTTTGATGCCCATTTAACTGAAATGACCGATGATCAAGCTCGTTATATGGGTTTAAATAGAGCAGGTCCTTTCAAACAGGCTTATTATCGGTATGTTGTATATTGGGTATTCTTTTAGTTTTCTGTGTTTTTGTTTATGTATTAGTTTTTCTTTTTGTTATTTTTTAATGTAAAAGGAGTTAAAACTGCTTCTGATATAACACTATAAATAAATATGTTAGCATAAAATGTTATTACATAGAAAAATTAATACTTCAATTAACTGACTTTTATGATTGATGCACATTTCTCAGAGCAGCATCGTATCTGCTGCAATCAATATTAATTTTTTTAAAATAATTTTTGGGGGAAGGGGTGAGAATGAGAGGACAAGAAATAAAATTAAATATGCAAATCATCCCAAACAGTGTTCTTTGAAAATTCCTGTTGTATTATTAATTATATTATGTGAATCTTAATTACAAAATTTCCAGATTAAAGTTTGTATGATAAATGACATAGGTTCCCAACCTTTTTTTGAACTGGCACCCCCTTTTCTAGTGAATATTTCGATACTGCCCCTCACACTCTGGAGAAATAAGAGTGTACATAATAAACAAGAGTTAAATTTTAAAAAACATTATATTACTAGTAGAATATTTTTTTTAATTTAATTTTTTTCTAAAGCCTCAATTTTTTTACGTATGAATCTGAAATAGCAATTGCCACAAATATATTTAAATATGTAATATTATATATTTTAGTCATAATAGGATGTTGTTGGAATTGAAATGCGCGCTACTGAATTTCTTTTTCATTTAAAAGAGTGGAGCAAAAATTTTAGCCTACCAGTTATAAAGCAGGCTAGGGTTTTGATGTGAAGTAATTCATAATAAACTATCAGTTTTAAAATAAATATTAATTGACAGTTTCAGCCTTTACAGAATCATACATTAATTTCTGGTTAACATATTTAATTATGTTTCTTGGATAATATATGTAATGAAATGGAGTGGACGAAGCATTTTTCCTACTACTTATAGACAAAGACAACACATGCCCAGCAGAAATTAGAATGCACTTTATCATTCAATTTAATGTAGGTCTGAATGTAATGTAATTTTTAAGTTTTTCTTTACTTCCCGAACTACTGAAATATGTGAATTTCCGTACTTAAGATGTAGAGATGATTTAAATACATACAATCAACATCAGGTAAACAGTATTAAAGTTTAATTTTGTTAGTACATAATCAGCGTGTTTTTTAGTCTTTGTTAGACTATATTTGGTTAATCTTCCTAGCCCCTCTGTGCCCTCTCAACACCCCCTAATTTTCTCTGGGTCTTTTACTGCCCCCCTGAATGCCTCAAATGCCCACAAAAGGGTGTTATCGCCCACATTGAGAACCTATGATATATGATGATGTTCACCCACACACATTTTATACTTTAATCCAGATAAGGTATTGATGCATGCTATGTGTGAGATCAGTGTTTGTTTTTCATTCTTAAATGTATTAAAGGAGAATTCTTATAATTTTGCTTATAATTCAAATTATAATCTATTAATATGACTTCAATCAAAATTTTCTGATCAAATCATTTTTAAAACTGTTTATTTTGATTGTTTAGAGCTGCAATAAAATAACTAAGCTACTTTTGTCTTTCAAACTTTGTTTTTTAAGCTTTGTAAACTTTTTAACAAATGTTTATTTTTTTCTTAACTTATAATAACTCTTATTTTTGTGTTGTATCTTCTAAACATTAAAATTCTAAACAACATTGTAATAAAAAAATTAAGTATATAGGCATTTTAAATAAATAACATGTACTGTGTTAAATCCATATTTTAAATTTAAAACAAACAACCACAAATCTGGCATATTCACTACCTTGATTTGAAGAAGTTTTAAAGTCAATGAGAGAGAGAAGCAGCTCAAAAGGATTATGCAGTACTATGTATGTATTGAAGGAATTAAAAATTGTGGCTTATTTTTTTACATCAGAATTGCAAATAATAGCATTCAATATATTACATTAATATTCATGTAGAAGTGTACTGTTAAGTAAAGTATTATAAGTAAATATATTAAAAATTTCTTAAAATCAAATTTAAGAATTTTCATTAAAATTGCTTAAACTTAAATGAGTCTATTTTTTTATTACCTTCTGGTTTCTCTGCATTTGAAAAATTAAAGCTTATTATTTAAATCTTATGCATTAAGGACTACAACTGTTTGATATGTCTTGAGATTTCGATTTTTAAAAATATCTTTTTAAACTGAAATATAAAAATGTATATTAAAAAGGAACTTTTGTAGCTTAGCTGATAAGTATCATAGCTAAGTGAGGTTGAAAGTATAATGCACTTTATTGTGAACAGACATAATATTTAAATTTTCTCAGTTTCTCTGAGCATTGTTTTTAAAAATTTTAATAACTTTAGAAAGGAAAATAAATGAATGTATCTAAATGATACTTTATTTTTAATTTGATGAATTAAATAATGAAATTAAATTTTTGAAACGTGTTTTTTAACTTTATTTTTAATGTAATAATCTTTTTTTATAGGTATTAAAAGAAATTTAGGGAATCAAGTTCAAAAGCAGGATTAGATACATAAACAGGATGTCTTTAAGAGTCCAACACAGGATTTGATTGAATTACTATCATTCCAGTAAATTGTATTACCAAGATGAAAGAAATTGAGAGTCTTAACATTGTGCTGCCAATATTACCGGGCATCATGTGTTCTTATTTTTAGATTATGTCGAGAATATTTTTTCATGACACTGTTAATTAAACTATTCTGAATATTAATCAAGTTCTAAAAGAAATATGCCTCAAATTTTATAAGCTGTGTCGTTTATTTGTTGATTCAAGTTTTGTGAGTTTCAAACTGAAATGCTGCATTTTTGTGTCTCTTCTTCTTGCATTGGCTATGCTGCTTTTTTTTTTGTATGATGTGATCTTAGTATTTATTTCTATTTTATTCATGTCTGGTTTTTGTAACTACTTGCAGGTACACTTTTTATTCATTTTATTCACTTGGCAAGCATTCATTCTTCACATAATCTTTTGTTCTTGTAGAAGTGTTTATATTTTATTGTTTTTTGATTATTTCTTATCATTTCATTTTTATTTTCTTTGTGGGTTTATTTTTAAGCTGGGAATTGTGTATTTTTAGATTGCTGTTTTTGTAGCGTATACTTGTGCGTGTTTATATATTAAGATAAATGTTAGAATGTGTTCATATATATTTTTTCAGTTGTATTACAATAGCTTTGTTTTTCTCTATGTGTATAAAAACAGAATTGAGACAAATCATCATAAATTGATTTTTAAGCCTTAAGGCAAGTAGAGTAATACTTTTCAATACTATTCAAAAGTGTCTTAAGTATTCTGATGTTGAATAATGTGTGTAGACTATTTTTTCTTATAGAATATTTTTTTAAAATTATCACATATCTATATTTTTAAACTTTTAGTGTTTTGGAAATATTTTTTTTCTTCATTACACAGTATTTTTCAAATTCAATCATCAAATAAAAACAGGCACTTTTTTAGTGTCTTCAATTATTAAAAATTATAGCTGAATTTTTCTTTTCATACTTTAATTTGTTTCTAAATGTATCTACTTTGTAATTTCCAATGAGAAAATTATTGAATTTTTATTAATAGAGTAATATTATCAAAAATCTTTTATTAAAATGCTTTGATGCATGTTTATACTTACAAGTTGATTTACTAAGACCTAGTCTGAAATAAATTTCTCATGAGACAATTTCCTTTGGTACTGAACTTTTTAATTTCAATAGTGGAAGAGAGATCTTAAATATATATTTACTTTTACGCTGATGTGGATATTTTTAATGACGGTCATAATTCCGGCTTAAGATAAAGAATTTTTAAAGGTATTCACAATTTTCTCTCTTAATAGTTTATTTAATAGAATGTTCTTTTAAATAAACTGTCATTAATCATAACAATTAAATAGATATTAAAATGTGTGGGTCATTTTTTTATCCATCCTGTTGCCCGTCCCTAATGTTCAAATAATTTTATGTCCTGATGTAGTTTTGGGGGGGGGGGATTCTTGGTCATCTATGCCATCTTTTTTAATCTATTATAATTTCAGGATATTTGGGGTTAATTTTTTTGTCATGATGCTTCCCAAATATTTTGTATTCTCCTTTTTTAAAAAATGGAATTGTTTTATATTGTATGATAGAGGTAATTTATTTTAATGTTTGAGACTTATCTCATTTAACTCTGTTAAATATGTACTGATGGTACAGTGTATTTGGAACTGACATTTTTTGTCAGTGACAATTTAGTCCATACTTAAGTTGATAAAATGTGTACAATTTTTTTCATGTATCACAGTATTTGACATTATAAGCAGAATTATCTTTATAAAAAGGTTGTTCATAATCAGCTTTTGAAAGCATTCTCATTGATCTTATTTTTGTCAAAAACTTTTAAGTGTTTTTTCTCTTCATTTGCACTAATATTATTGTAAATATTGCAATGAAAGTTCATATAAGTTATCATATTTATCTTGTGTACATGTAATAAACCAAACTATGTAGGTAATCAAACTGCCATAGTATCTGAAAACATCAAGCATCGAAACAAATGTTTTTAGTAAATGGTTTATTTTTATATATTTCTAATAAGTAACAATCTCCAACTAACTTCATTGAATTCAGGGTTGCATTTTTAGATTGACATGAAATAGCAATAATGATAAATGTTAAAGAAAAATATTTATTTTCTAACTCTTTTAGAATTTTATTCATTGCTCCTAGGTGTAAGAGTGGAGTTACACAAACTTAAAGTACTTTATCATTCCTAAATGCCTTGACTTGCTGATTTCCTTTTCTATAATGCAATAATAAGGATTTGAGATTGAAATAAGATATATCTTTTATATTTCAAACTATTTTGAAATAATATATATATGTATGCGTGCATTAGTTTCAACACTTTTTTTCTTTAATTAGCTATAAAAAATATTCAAAGGAAAGAAATATTTTTTTAAAACCATAATTAAATATTTGTATTATAAAAGTCATAATTCATTTTATAATTTTATCAATTAACTGAAAGGTGTACAAAATTGATCTCTGTTATGTTCTGAAAAATTGCTTAAACATCAATTCAACACTTGAAATTTTTCTAAACAAATAATTATAATTTCTCTTAATATTGATTATCAAAAACAATTGGTTCTCCTACTTTAAAGAAAATTTTTTTTAAAAATTTCAAAAAAGCTATAATTTATAAATTTTTGATAAATTTATTAATCTAAAGTTCCTTTTTTTATTATTTATCATTGGAAACTTATTTTCTTAAAACAATAAATACAGACTTAACAAGTCAAATATTTTCTAAAATTATATGGAAAAGCGTTTTTTTGTGTGTGTGTTTTGATTTTTTTATTAAGTAGATATAATAAGGTAATGTAGTATGTGATGTAGTAGTTTTATAATTCTCTTTTTTCATTTATTGAATTTTTGTTTTCATAATAAATTTGTAATTTTATTAATTGTGTAAATAATGATGTCAAATCAAATATATCTTAAAAAACATACTGATGTTCAATTTCTACAATTTTAATAGATTGAAATGTAGTTCTGCAGATTTTTTTTTCTTGTGCATTTAGCTAGATTTTTTTGCAAACATTTCTTTAATAATACTAGTGGATTTTTAGTTTTAAAATTTAGAAATCTATAAACTTTTTGTATTCTTATAAAATGTTTTCAAGTTATAAATTCAATTGTCCAATTATTTATAATGTAATTGTAGTGTATTACGTCTTTGAGACTACTAATGTAAGTTTTGCTCAAAAGAAATTTTTTTTTTCTTTTCTTCAAATTCTTGTAGAGTTACTTTACAGGAAATGTAAAATATTTTTCCAAAATTATAAACAAAAATATGGTACTTTTTTTGAAAGAAAATAATGTTGTCTTTTTACTTTTATTATTTTTTGTATAAAATTTATAAAAAAAAGAAAGGAAATTCATTTACATAAAACTAATATTGATTTCCAGTTCCTGATAGTAGTATGTGATTGCAATTGTGTTTGATTTTATTTGAGATTAAATATCTTTCTTTTAAACTGTGTCAAATAATTTTTTCGAATTATATAGTTTTATTTAGCATTTATATTAATATACTTAATTATTATATCTTGTGCTTAACGTTATGAGTTTTAAAGATTTATTTAATTTAATTACACAAAACTGTAAAAAAATAAGCAATTACTGAATTGTATTTATTCAAAGTATTAAAAAAAGAATGTCTTTTACTGATAAGGATAATTAAAATGAAATTAGGTTCCAAACCTGGCAGTAACTGTACAGTCATCTTATTAAATCCTTATCATGTATTTTTTATGTTGATATCTAAATGCTAATTTCGTATTGAAAAAAATAATTAATATCTATCATTTCAGAAGTAGTTTATTATAATGTGATTACCCGAAGTTTTTTACCCCCACAAATAGAATTGGCTTATTTTTTCTATTTATTAGTATAATGATGCAAATGTAACATATTCTATATAGTTTAATTTTTTTGCTAAGTTTTTTTTAAAAAAAACAAGTTAAGCCTTTTGTTTGCTAAAACTATCTAATTTAACTGTGTAGAATAGTCAGATTGCTGCTTCTTCTAAAAGAAGTTTATAGAAGAGATTCAAATTTGTGTAGTAGCTTGCAGATTTTTATAAAATAAAAAAAAAAGTTAGCTTAGTATTTTTTTCTAAATGAATGTGATTTTGTTCCCCTGCATTTGGCGATGCACTAGTTACAGATTCAAAACTTGTTTGATGTCAATTTCACTTAGAGTTATTATTTTTTTAGCCATGCAATTGTTTTTTAAAAAAAGTAATATTTTCACTACAACTATATATAAGTTCTTAAATTACAATGTCTTGAGCATATGATTCTCTAGTAAGAAGAAAATGTATAATGTTTTATTATGTGTTTAAAAAAGTTGGAAAATTTAATTTTTAACATAAGTCATGTCTATGTCTTAACTTTTTCTCACGCAGTTTTGTATTTAATACTAGAAAACATTGTATACAGTAGTCATATGAAGAACAAAACCTAGACTCTGTCATACAACTTAAATATAATCATTGGTGTTACATAGTATTCAATGTGATTCTTGTGTCTGGTCTCTCAGAAGCAGAAATGAAATAATTTTGAAATCTTAAAATAATTATCTTCAAAAACATTACTTTAAGTTGCAAAAACATTAATTATTATTATTACAGTAAAGCTTATATTTATCTTTCACAGGAAATTGTATTTTCTGCCATCAGTGAGAGAAATTGTTTCAAACTTAGAAAGTACATAAATTTATATTAAGTATGTTATTCAGCGTCTCTAATGATCCATCCACATTACATAGTTGTAATTTGCAATGAAATGTTGTATCCTACTTACCCTGAATATTATTAAAGTTTTCCTAACTTTAATTAGTGAAAAATGTTTGTCTTTAATTAAGCATATAAATGGTTCATTGGTAAAAAAATTCAGAAATTTTAATAATACAAGTATTGATATTTCAATGTTTAATGTCAAATTATTGTCACTTATTTTCATTTTATTTGCATATGACCTTTCACTATCAGAAACTGAATTGGATCTTTCTTACTGGAGAATCATGTGCTTCAGAACAATGTAGGTAAAATAAAACTTAAGTTCTGCAGCAAATCTCAAAAGGCATTATGCCTTCTGTGTATACTTACCTGTTGTGATAAGATTTTTGGTAAATAAAACATGTATAGAATTATCTGTGCTGTCGTTTTTTGTTGATTTAGAATTCATTTTAGTCTTGTTAACCATTTTTTGAAATTCTTTTGTACATTCTTGTAACGGTTACTTTCATCCCATTTTCAACTACATGTACTATCATGTTTATTTATCAATAATTCTACTCTTTTTCAATCAAATTAAAAAAAATTCAAGAATTTTTTACTCATTGATCTTGATATATTTTAAGAGTTGTAAATGCAAAGTAGTAAGATAATTTATGTTTTGATACTATTTTGAAATATTCTGTGAAAACACATACATATCCAAAAAATACCAGTTATCTTCTGCTCTAATGGGGCTGCACATTGGTATTTAACCTTTGCAGACATAGTACATTCATTATTATACCTAGCTGGTATCATTTTTAGTGCGGCACCATTTAGGCAATACCAATTACCGCAAGTAATTTTGACACTCAGTTTCCTCCCCAGAGGGAGGCACCTGAGCTCTTTGCGAAGGAAACTGTACATAGGATTTTAATTTTACTGTGTCAAAAAAAAAGTCAAATTACTGGAACTGTTTTTCTTGACATACAAAAAAAGCATTTGTTTGTATATGGATCGATGGACTCCTTTGTAAGCTAATCTCACTTCCAACCATCTTTTAACTTTTTTCATCTCTTGTATAACAAGGGAATCTTACCAAATTAAACAATAAAAAAATACTTCTACATCAAGTTTTTGAATCTCAGTTATATGCTGCGGGTGACACCTGAACTGTCACTTCACTCTCCAAACTTCCATACCACATCTGCAAGAGGACTTTTAACCTCTTTAGATTTAACGTGCATGAGCGCTTCTGCAAGGCGAGTCGGAAATGGCTCCCGAATTCAAACCTACGACTCGACAATGCCGACATTGAATTCGCGAATAGGCTACTGAGACAACACGGCACTTAGTCAAATCGTAATTCAACTTTTGGTAATTAGTCCATCTTGAAAACATTTGTCTTCGAAGTGATCGGAACATAATTTGTAGGGAAAAGATTGTTTCACTTTCGGGGAAGTTTTCAAGTTTCATCACACACACATGCTGGGCGGCGTGGTTGGATTGTCGCTGGCCTTCTGCAGCCAAGGTTGCGGGTTCGACCCCGGCCCAAGTCGGTGGATTTTCATGATGCAGAAAATCGACAGCGACCATGTCATATGATTATGCGGCATGTAAAAGATCCACAGAGTGTCTGTTTGGTTTGGATGCTCTCGGCAAAATTAAATCCTAGTACTTGTTCGCATCGCCAAGAGATCAGGTGCCTCTCTCTGTGGAGAAAACTGGGCGTCAAGAATTGCTTGCTGTAATTGGTATCGCCTATATGGTGCAGCTCTAAAAAGTGGTACCAGCTTCTAGGGAATGTACTAGGTCTGCAAAGGTTTAAAATACCAATGCGCAGCCCTATTGAAAAGAAGAAAAAAACATTCGTATGCATGTTTTTGAAAAGAGTAGAATTCTTCAAAAGAAAATACAATATAGTCTTTATTGCAAACATATGGTGTGCTACACGACATTTTAGATATGGTAGAAATACACGATTATTGTGATGTTTGAATAGAGCGGGAAATACGTTGACACGCTGGGACGGCTTAAGACTCTTTGAGGCCCAGTGGCGGATTAAGCGGGTGTCAGACCTAGCGGCCGCCAGGGGCCCCAAGCTTGGTGAGTGTTCAGGCCAGTGACAAGCCAACCACTCCACCTTGGAACAAGAAATGAAAAGAAAACAAAGATACAATGAAAACCCCGCTAGAAATTTATCGAGATGTAAAAAAAATCCTTATGTAGAAACAATTTTGAAAATATTTTTAATAATACCGATATCGAATGCATCGGGTGAATGATCTTTTTAGTTTTAAAACGTGTTAAAAATAATTTAAGAAGTACTATGGGAGAAAAGTGAACAACATGGCCATATTGTATACAGAATAAAATGCTTTGGACAAAATAGATATGGTGAAAATAATTGATGACTTTCTCAAAGAGAAATCAAACTATATCAAAACTGTAAGCTCTTAAGTAAGATTTTTAATTTTTTTCTTCAGTTAAGATTTTTCTTTAGCCGATGAAGGTGTTTTTTTTTGCAAGACATTTTATTTTGAGAATTTAAAGTAATTGATTCTTTTCACTATTTTAGTTTTCGACTTTTAAGCCCATGCACCTCAAACCTTTTACCGCCAGGGGCCTCCAACTACCTTAATCCGCCTCTGCCTGGCCCCCAATGCAAAAGCAGGCTCTACCTGTGATCTTTAAAAGTGATAGTATATAGCAGTGAGGGCGAACCTATGACCCGTGGGTCAGCCACTGACCCACGATTGCTAGGCAACCACTTGTTTGCTTACGCGGGTTTATTTAGATTTTCTAACTTGTGTGGATTATTTATATTCTATTTGCATTTTTTAAAGCCCTGTATTGACACAAAATCAATTTAAAGGCCGTCCATAACCTTTAATTTGATCATTATAGTGCCATAGTTACGAAAAGTTCAACAAATGTATATGAAGCTATGTAGTATTTGAAATAAAGCAAACGTGTTTACAAAATATGAAATAAAGTGTATAATTTTACTCATATTTGATTTGTCGAAAAGAATCGACTAACAAAGGCAAATAATCATATTTAAAGCTCTTCGGATGAAATGCACTTTTATAAGGTTATGTTCAGTTATGTTTGTAGAAAGAGACTTTCATAGCACTTGTATCATCTCCTCACTGTTTCACCTTGTGAGATGCCAATAGGGCCATGCACATGTTTCTTATTCTCTATAATAGCAATTTTTGGCTCGCAATTTAAGGCGCTTGCCCCAGTCAGTACCAGTGATGAGCTTACATTTCGAACGTATTTAAAAGTAATGTGTAGTATGTATGTATTAGCTATGTTAATAAAAAAAATTTCTCAAACTATTGTATTCTAAATATAAATATTTTTAATTGTAGCCCGTACTATGTCGGCGGTTAAAAAATTAAAAACAAGTGGTACAAGTTCCAGGCCATATCAAGCTGAAAGGTGTGATAAATATGGGGGGATTGAAATGAATAAAATGGTTATGCGTATAATTTGTACTGAAAAAGTGACTCCACGTATATACATATAATATAAAAAGACATTTTGAAACGCTGCATTCAAATCTCGGCATGTCGACAGATGAGGATAGAAAAACTTGTTCCTTACAAAAGAAAAAAAAAGATAGAATTTTTCTCAAAGTAGTGTTTAAAAATTTTTTTTTTGATTCTAAAAAATAACATTACAGCTGCTAGTTTTTTAGTTGCCCATTGCATTTCTCGAAACGAGAAACCTCTTTCAGCAAAAGGATTTGTAAAAGAAAAAGCGTTTTTAGAATGTAGTCCTACATTGTTTGCTGATTTTAAAGAAAAATGCTTGATTATAAAGAGTATAAATGAGTTATCTATAAGTCGCAATATAATTAAAAATCGAGTAGAATTGAAAAAAAAAATATTTTTTCTCGCAAATATATAACGCCTTTAATTATGCAGAAATGTATTCAATTGCTTTAGATGAGATTAATAATATAAGCGGTTATGCACAATTTGCAGTTTTTGCTCGGTATAAGTTTGGAAATATTATGAAAGAAGAGTGTGTTTTTTAATGAAACTAATAACGTTGAAAGGAAACTGTACCAGTCTTGATATTTTTACAGAATTTGATATTGCATATAAAGAAATGGATACTGTCTTTCAGAAAATAGTTTCTGCAACAACAGACAGTGCAACTAGTAGGGTAAGGGAAAACATTGGATTTATTCAGCATCTTAAGCAAAATATTTCACATTTTCTCATTGAATTCCATTTTAAAATTCACCATCAAGTTTTATGTGCGAAGCATAATTTAAAAACATTTTTTATTGTACTGTCAGTTGTCATAAAAATAATCAACTTTATAAAGGTAAGAGCACTTTATAAAATACAATTTGTATAATTCTTAGAGGAAATTGAATGCCAATATTCAGGGATTTTGACATACAATAGGCTAGCGTGGGTGCCAGCTCAGGTGTCGTCCACGTCACTTGACCATGGTTCAAAATTATTATGCGGACCGTACCCAAAAGTCCTCGTGTAGCTAAAACAGTGCGACGTTAATATTCACTCACTTGACATACAATATTGTGCTATGACTTATTTTCGGTGAAGTCCTTCATCGCTTTATAACTTTAGAAGAAATTAAGATCTTTGTAATTGAAAAAGACAATAGTATCGGTGAATTATCCAATATACATTAATCAACTGATTAAATGTTTTTGTGAGACACTCAGAATTTTAATGAACAGAATAAAAAAACATAGACTATTAGTTTTAACAATTTTTGAAAATATTAAAATATTTATGACGAAACTTGACATCTTTACTAAGCATTTGGAAATGAAAATCATGAAATATTTTCCTCATTTACAAAAACGTTTTCAAAACACAATAATTTTCGAAAACTCCGTTGACATTTTAGAAAATGCAATTAAAAAATATGTAATATTATGCTGGAAATAAAACAAGGTTTTGAAGAGAGATTAAACGAATTTAACAGTTTGGAAAATACATTTCATTTTATTTTGTATCCATACAAAATAGAATTTGAAATACTGGTGTTAACCGAATTTATGTGGCTAGGTATCGATAATTTAGAAATGGAATTAGTTGAACTTCGAAGCAGCGTAGTGTGTGAAACAAAATTTGAAGATTTGATTTCTGAAGTAGAAGGAGAAAAATTGCGTGGAAATCTTGCAGATACTATTGATCCCACAGTAAAAATAGAAGATATTTTATTATACGTATGGGATTTTTTGCCAAATAATTTTATGTCAATGAAAAAAAACTAGTTAATATGTATGCTTTTTCAACGATGTTTGGGTACACATATTCGTGTGAAAAATTGTTTTCTTCAATGAACTTTGTAAAATCTTCTAATAGAAATAGATTTGACATGGAATTAACTTCGAAATGCGTTAAACCAGTGGTATTCATACCGTGTTCCGCAGTACCTTGGGACTCCAGGAAACAAATATAGGGGTTCCGCGAGTTAAAAAAATGGAAAGGAAAATTATAAGTTGTGCATGCAAAATAGATTCATGTTCTCTATTAAGTTTGTACATACACGAGATATCACACGTACCACGGTAAAAACTTTTAATAAGTATGCAATTCTCTAGACAGCCTCTTTTTTTTTTTTTTTTTTTTAGCGTATTTTTTAGATCTTTTAATTTTTTGCAAGTTGGGAGCCATTACAGGGGATACACTATGGCAGAAATTAAACCTTCATTTGTGTTTTATGATATTCTTTAGAAGGAATGGGGTAGAATAATTTAGAAAAAGATTTTTTTTTTAAAAAAAAAATAGTTGTTCTGTTGTGGCAATTTCATGTTGGAATTTCATATTTAGTTCCAGAATTTATACGGATAAGATAGAAATTGGAGAATCTTGATTTTGTGTTAAAACAGCACATGTGTGTTTCAAAAAATTTCTCTTCAGTATCAAAAATTTTGCAGCCCTTTAAGAATTAATGCACACGTGCAAGTTAAAAAGACAAAAATTATTGCGTTTGCTAGTAGTTTTTTTTTTAACTTTTAGTGTTATATGCGTAAACTTCCATTATTATCGCTTATTTCTTAGGTTGATAAAAAGGATTAAGTGTGCGTTTTCTTAACTAGATTACACCATAATTTTTCACAAACATTTTTGATGAACATTGTTATTTAATAAAAAATTTGTATTCGTTTTATGTTAAAAAAAATTTTACTCGCTTATAAAAACCAATAGAATTCTATTTAAGATAAGGAATGTTAGAGTGCTTTAAAGAACATCCAATGATTATTTACTATACGTAAAAGAATTCCAATAACACTAACTATAATCGAAATTGAAACAAAATGTGGCTATAATATCTTTCACAGTTTGAACTTTTCTCGCACATGTTCAAGGACAATAATCGATCGAAGATAATATTACTTTAATTGGTTAATTCTTTTGTATTATTCTTCTCTTATTCTGTTGTGAAAAATTATTAAATTTGGAAACTTTTTTTTTTCTTTGAAAGCGAACGCAGTGAAGTATTACCAAAAATATGGTCTAATGCGTAAGTACCCGAAAGACTGTCGAGCTTAGCGGAATAAAAAACGTAATGGAACTGCAAGACAACATTTAGATTCGTACTTATTCCTATTCATGGGGTGGCGTCTACATAAGTAAAACTCTTTGCCATAATTTTGAACACAGCTACTGTGTTCTGGTCATCTAAATATAGCAGTTATTAGATCTTGTGCAATATTTAATTCTTCTAAATCTATGGTAGTTTATTTGTATTCTGATAAAGTCTTAGGCGTGATTAAAATCACACCAAACAAGCTATAGACGGAATATAGATATTATTTAAGATGGCCGCCTGGCACCTCGCGAAATATGAAGAATAAGAAAATATTACTGACACTTGATGAACAACTGAGAAGTGTAGAATTACAACTATTTAAAATGATTTAAAAAGTGGGATAAAAAGAAATTCCCTTTATTTTCCAAGTAAAACGGCGCAGAAAAGTGAAGAAGTTATATTGAATGTGAAGAATTTCATAATGATTGTAGAAAAAGAAATTAAAATAAGCTAAAGCAGTAAAAAATTAAGAATCAATCAATTAATCAAGTGGGGATGAAAGAAGAATTGAATACTAAAAAAAAATGACTTCATTATAGGAAGTGAAAAAAAAATTAGGAAATCATTATTAAAAATAAAACTGTAGGAATTAGCTATTTACTACCATTAAAAAAAGTATTCTGCCTGACAGAGGTGGAATTCACTACGCAAAATTGGACCTCGCAATTTGTTACTTTTTAAAGAAAAAGTTGTTGAGTCTTTACTAGATTTATCACATTTCCCATTGGGTGAAATCAGTAAAATCTAAACTAAGGTACGAAAAAAGAAATTTAAAATCTTTAAGAAATTAAATTTTAATAGAAAAACTAGATTTTAGTAAATTACTATTTCGAGTTTGCCGTGGAACCTTAAAA
Source organism: Trichonephila clavata (assembly GCA_019973975.1). Taxonomy (NCBI): domain Eukaryota; kingdom Metazoa; phylum Arthropoda; class Arachnida; order Araneae; family Nephilidae; genus Trichonephila; species Trichonephila clavata. Next base: position 149,092 of record BMAO01028720.1, read on the forward strand.
GCTTGAAGAATTGAAATTACTTCTGATTGTGCGGATTTAAATATTTTGTTCCTTTTTAATTAGATAAAGTCTTCAATAGCTCAATTACTTTTATATAAAAATATGTTGATGAAATAATAAAATATACCACTACTGAGATACATCAAAAACTTTATTTTTCATTTAAAACTGTCTGAAAATAACTAAAAATAAGTCCAAACTTACTAATACTGTACAATAGCGAATCGATTATATCATTAAAGCCTCTCTGAGTAAAAACGGTAGAGAGAGAGAGAGAGAAAAAATATCTGACATTTTTATTATATTAATATAGCTTTATTTTTTTTTCTTAGAAAACCGTCGTCGCTATTTTATCGACGTCGCTATTTTATCGACGTCGCTTTATTGTATCTATTTACCTTTACCTCGTCTTTGGAGACCATCCTCATTTAGGATGTTGACTCAAAGCTTTGTCGTTTCTTTGGAGACCGTCCTTATTTAGGATGCTGACTCATTGCTGTACCCTGTCCTTAAAGACCGTCCTGATTTAGGATGCTGCCTCATAGCTTTACCCTGTCTTTGAAGACCGTCTTCATTTAGGATGCTGACACATAGCAAGCATTACCTTGTCTTTGGAGAGCGCCCTTCATTTAGGAGGCTGTCTCCTCGCATTACCGTGTCTTGGAAACTGTTCTCGCTTGGGAAGCTCACGTTTATATTGTATCCGTATACCTTTGCTCTGTCTTTAGACACCATCATTCATTATAGGTACTGATGCACATCTTTACCCTGTCTTAGGAGACTACTTGCTCAGAATGCTGACACATAACTTTATTTTGTCTGCAGACACCGTCTTCATTTAGAAAGCTGACTAATTTATTGTGTCTACAAAGCATTACTCTGCTTCCGCCCATCATTTTTCGCTTAAGAGAGAAGCTGACGTTTTCATTGCATTAAAATCGTTTTACTTTGTCATCAGATATCGTTTGCAAATGCATTACTGAATTATTTTTTGTTCATTTTATTAATAAAAATATGCTCATATTATCATTCAGTAAATAAATTGCTGGGATTTCACGGCATTAACCCCGTTTGATAAAAAAGATTTTAGCTTTAATGTCTGGTAATTATCCATTTTTAAAAATTTTAAATCACTTTTAAATAATAATTTACCCCAATTATTAATTCCTTATTTGTAACAAATATATACCTCGCCAATAATAATATCGGTAAGATATGTCTGGAGTAAATTTGCTACAGTAAATTTTTTCTCTTCAATTATAAAATAATCTTATAAATTTTTCTAAAAAAAAATTATTAATCCCAGTAAAAATTTCTTTATTTTTGACTTCCAAATAATTTGATTGAATATGGAATATGACTGCATACAGCTTTAACAGAGCTAGATATTGCCATTTTATCTATCTATCTATCTACCTACCTGAGGCCGCGGTGGCCGAGTGGTCTAGGCATCGGATCATGGCTAGCGTGTCATGAGTTCGATCCTAGTACCACTAAAGATCCGCCGTGTAGGGGAGCGATGCACGTTAAATTTGTCGGGAGCTCAAACGTCCTCCCGTTGGTGTGGTGTGGTAGTTAGGAGAGGGGGGTGCCAGCTCAGGTGTTGTCCGCGTCACAGGACCACAGTTCAAAATTACGCGGTGCGTCGCCGTGTTGCTAATCAGTGCGACGTTAATATTATCTCACTCATCTACCTACCCAACGTCGTTCTCCGTGGAGAATAAAACAGATTACCGAAGCTTATTAGAGTGTGCTGAATCGTTTACAAAGGTAGACATGCCATTAGGCCGTTTTCGAAGACAATATGAGCAGCTGTCGCAGTTTGAGAGGAGGAGAATCATCGGCATTATGGAAGATAAGCGGTCAGCTAGGCTGATAGCTCGTCAATTAGGCATCTCTGATTGTGTTGGGACCAGTGGATCCGAGAGATGTCATTTACACGAAGACCAGGCTCAGGACGCCCTCGACAGACCAGTCGTCGAGAAGACGCCCATATCGTAAGAAATGCCCGCGTACAGCCAACTGCTTCATCGGCCGCCCTCCAGGCACAGGTAGCACCTTCACTAGGGGGCCCTGCGTCTTCTCGAACCATACGAAGGCGCCTGGCTGAAGGACATTTGGAATCGCGGCGCCCATTACGTGTGCTGCCCTTGACGCCCACCCTTCGACGCCTCCGTTTGGAGTTGGGCCGCACACGAGGAAACTGGACTGCAGCGGAATGGAACCAGGTCGTCTTTAGTGACGAATGCAGATTCAATCTCAGCAGTGATGACAATCGTGTTCGTGTGTGGAGACCCCTTGCTGAACCCCTCAATCCTGCCTTTGCTTTACAGTGACACACCGCTTCCACAGCTGGTGGGATGGTATGGGATGCCATTGCCTACAATACACGGGCACCCCTAGTATTGATCCATGGCACCATGACAGCTCAGTGGTATGTCCATGACATCCTGCAATCACATGTGTTTCCACTCATGCAATGGCTCCCAGGATCCTTTTTCAACAAGACAATGCTCAGCCTCACACGGAAAGGGTGTCACAAGACCGTCTCCACACTGTTACTACCCTTCCTTGGCCTGCCCGATCACCAGATTTGTCTCTAATCGAGCATATCTGGGATCATTTGGGATGATGAGTTGGGCCTCTCACGAGTTTGAACGAACCAGACGCAAGGTTACAGCAAACATGGAGCGAAATATCTCAAGACATCCTACAGAACTTGTGTGCTTCAATGCCTGATCGTATCGCATCGTACATTCGTGCTAGAGCGGGTTCAATACGGTATTAAATCCTCCGTTCTTTTGCCTTTTTCTCTGAAATAAATGATCCTTTTCCTTTGATTTTCAAATCATTTACGTATATCAAAGTAGTCATTAAGTATGTAAAATTTCGTTTCATTTTGTCAACTCTTTCTTGGTACGCTAATTTTTTTGTCCATGAATGTATATAGTATGTAATTTTCGTTACTCCTTGTTCATTCAAACACTCATTGTCATTTGTACCAAACACTTCAGAACATTTAGCTCTACTAAATTATTTCAATTCGTCAAACCTCCTCCGAGTAAAATCCTTATTTTTACTCGTTAAGCCAAATGAATTTAAAGATGTTTAGTTTTAAAAATACTCAGTTAAAAATTTTAAACTTAACTCGGAGGCAAAAGGACGTTAGTGACCCACGAGCTAGTACTAAAAAAATATGAACAAAATTTGATCCACGTTTCTAAAAAGTTTCGCCATTTCTGGTATATAGCATACATTGCCAAATACTCGCTCAAACGGTAATATGAAACAAATAAATGAGCACGACTCACAATCTCAAAAATCTAGGCACAAACCGGCTGGACCGATGGTCACATTTTGACTAAATGAGTTGAGTGATTGTTTATGGCATAATACCATACGAACGCGTGCATCGTACGTGAGCAGTCAAAATAAGGGGCGGCCGCAGATCGTATATAGTTCTATCAATCAAATATTTTTTACGAAACTCTGAAATTGAAACTTATAGTAAATTGAATAAATATGCTGAATTTTAAATAGTTATTGAAAAATCAAGTCCCAATTTCCCTATAGTACAGAATAGTTTAAGAAAAATAGAATGTTAGTGCACAGTGTGTTGGCTGAGATTGCTCTTAAATGTGTCTACTCCTTACAAACATCCTTCACGTGATAGCCAAATTTGTGGTGGAGCCAACAATACCACATTAAAAAGATTTTTTTATTAGCGGTCCTAGCATCCTACTGTGGTAAGAAGTATTAGATGCTTGTTAATAGCACTTCGTTAAAATAGTTGAATTACGGTTGCGAAATTTAAAATAAATTCATCAGACTTTCATCCTTTACTGGATCTTTATTACGCGTGCTTCCTCTAGGCAATCAGTACAGCAAGTGAGAGTGGTTCTCCACTAACACCACGTTTTTTAACAATATACCGTTTTGCACATTCGATTCTGTCATATAATATGAAGGAACTAAAATAGTATTAAGTTTTATGGATACGGTACAAAAATTAGTAAAACTGATAAAAGAGAGTATAATTAACACCGAAACAATCATGTATTTCTCTTAATTTGTAAAAATTTAAAATTTGCTGATATTTATTACAGTTAAAATTAAATAGTATATTTTTTACCTAGTCAGAAAAAGTTTATGAAATTTGAATTCCTCTTTCTTTGTTTTTATTTTATGTAATAATTAATACTTGCCGAATTTCACTTGATGAACCGTTCATCAAATCAAGATTTCAGCTTCGAGGCACCTAATAATAATACTTTTCTGAATATAATACCGTTTTAAAAAAAGCTATAAAAATATTTTTAATATAAAATAGAAAATCTGCTAATTAAGTAGAATTATTCCTCATAATACAGATTTTTATATCTACGATTATATAACAGAAACCTATCATGCAATGAAGTTTTTTAAATATAAAAGAAAGTTGAAAAATGAAAATGACTAATTTTAAGGCATTAGATAAGTATTACAAAAATGAATAGATTTCGATTGAATAAATGGCTTGATTTGAAAATACCAAATTATATTATATTTTAATTGCATGACTTTTTACAAATTTTTTTATTTCGTATTTGTTTTGTCACTAAAAAATTAGAAATATGTGCAATGCTTTTTATTTTAATTTATATGTTTGCACTAGAATCGATATTTGGGTTATGGAAGTCTAGTGATGTGATCACAAACAGCGGGCTTCCAATCACGTCACGGTTTTAAGTTTTGATTTCATCAAAGATAGTTCATATCAAATATGTGAAGTATACTCGTATATATAGATACGAGCTCTGTTATCATCATCCTTGTTACTAAGCTACAGTTCAGAATTACAAGATCTATCGCTTATACAAATAAAAATTGATATTTGGAAGTGATTTTGAACCAGTCACACTTTTTTTTCCTTAGTTTCTTGAGGTAATATTATCTTTTAATAAATAGGTAATGATGCAGAAAACGATAATTCAAAGAATAAAATTTTGAAAATCGCTTCTGTTGAATAATTGCTATGATAAACTAAGGCTTTGACCAATTGGTACATTTCTGTTTTATAAATTAATACATAGAATACTATACAGAAGTTATCAATATAATCGTAGCCCAGTGGCTGAGTGGCAGCGCATCGCATTTCTGCAACACAGATCCCGGGTTCAAACCCTAGGCTGACTCAGCTTTCGTCCCTTCAGTGGGTCGATAAATGAGTACCAAGCTTGCTTGGGAACTTAACACTGGGGGTTTCACGTCAGACTAACCACCTGACCGGAACATCTACTCATTCACCTCAGTGCCCAAGACCAGGAAAACTGAGATGGGCACAATAGGACTTGACTCCCATGGGCTATTGCGCCATTGACTTGAGTTATCAATGCAAGCATTTATTACGCAGACTATTACAAGAAAATTCAGGTGTTTTATGTTATGCAATCAATAATATTGAAAAATGTTTAATAAACAAAATTCCGAGATCATAAAGAACATGAATATTTTTATAAAATGCACTTAATGCGTCTTGAAAATGAAAAATTCACTTCTATTTCTCATTCAATTAATCAATAATCATTACATTCACCGCGGTCTATTCATGTGAGCTCTAAATTATTTCGCAGCATCTTTTGCAGTACAACGTAAAATTCTAATTCAACAAAAAAATTCCACTTTTTAATTTAATAACTAAATCCTACAAAGAGGTATTTCTAAATAATTTCAAAAGGTACTTAAAAGATTTAAGATGACTCTCTCTTATAGCTCTGTCTAACTGGCTTCTAGGATCAGTCTAACTAGCTCTCTTCATTACCTGTATTTTTTCATTCCTGAAGATGAGTTTAAAACAAACTAGATTTAAAAAATTTGTGATATTTAAATACATTTTTCGGCAAAGAGAGAGAGAGAGTGAACTCTAGAGGGGAAACGAACATATGAGGAAGAAAACGTCTCTAACAGCATCTATATATCGCATAAATAATAAATACATTTCTTTCAAACATGTATGTTGTTGGAAAAAAAATCGTCTTTTATCATTGCATATCGTCTATTTTTTAAAAATTTTAAACTGACAAAAGAAAATTTTTTGTTTCACTATTCTGGATTATTGTTTCTCTTTCATCCCGTTTTCTGTGAGACTAAACATTCCTCAATTTAAAGATGTCATTTTTAAATAAAACATTAAGTAATCACATCATTAAAAAATGGAAATATCTAAAATTTTCCTTGTACGAAACTATTTAGTTAAAAGAATTACAAGATTGAATTTCATATTATTAATACTTATTTAATATGGCAAGTTACGAGAGAGAGATAGGCCTCTCTCTCTACATATATTATGCATACATCTTGGAGGTAAAATTTGTATTTTGCCTACATCGTTTTAGAATTTAATACTAATAAATTTATTCAGGCTTAATTTAAGCATTGGTTTAATTATGTAAATTCCTTATACTGAAAACATTCCATATATTATTTGATTTGTGACTGTTATATTTTTTAAAAAAATGCAAATTTCTGGCCGTTTGTTTAGTGGAATAATTATATAAAATCAAATTATTGGTAAGTTTATGAAATTCGAATGAATTTTAAAAAAAATTTAATACAATTTGGTATGCTCAAATCAGTTAATTTATTCATGTCAAAGAAATCTGCTCATTTTATCAAGTTCAGTTTTTTTTTAAAAAAATGCTTTAAAATCAGTCCTTTTTATTCTCGATTTTCTTAGAAAATTTTTTTAAAAAAATACAATTCACATAAAAGTTTTTGCAATACATACATGTTTGTGATACAAAAACTTCGTGTACAACTAAATACAGTGTGGAATTCTGGTGGAACATTCTACATTGTATTTAGTTTTCACTTCTCAATTCTTACTTCTATAATAAAATATTTTTTCAACTTTGATCTGCTTTAATGGGCTACAGTATAGTAGATTAGTCATGGGTTTGGATCCATTTTTTTAAAAACTTTGCAAGTACGACTTATTATTCGAAATGGGATATCAAATTTCTTAAGTGATATTGTGTGGTAGTTAATACAGCAATATATATTAGACGTTCCACTTGACGTCTTCATTTGACTGCATATAAATTATAAATGTTACTAAAAGAACCCATGCTATTAAATTTCAGTATGACTTGGAGTATTAAATGTTTACAATATTTTTACATTATGGCATTTTAATATTTATATATATCATGATGTTGAATAATGCTAAAATAAAATAATGAAATGAAATGAAATATAATGAATTATAATTGAAAATTTTTCCTGTTCTCTAAGTATCATAAAAAATTATTTAACATTTTTTAAATTTAATAATTAAAAGTTAACCAGTAGAAACAAAATAGGCTGATTAAATATAGTGATTAAAAAAGATAGTCTTTCCTTCCATCAAATTATGATAATTTTTCACCATGTGTTTTCTTAAATTTATATACAACCAGATACAAAGTTATATTAACTGGTACAGCAGTTCAGAATTGCGCGCGCGCGAGATCAATTGACTATCCAAATTAAAATTTATATTTTTGTGTGATTCTGACCCATTCCCTTGACTTTCTTTTACCGTAATATTATCTTTAGTTAATTAGTTATTCATGCAAAAATCAATAATTCAAAGAAAATTTTGAGAATGGCTTCCAGAGTGTAAATACAACATTAAGTTATAGCTTCGGACCAAAAGATACATTTCTGCATTATGAATTAATGTCCATCATATTCTACAGAAGTCATCATTATAAATAATTATTAAGTAAATTACTGCAAACGAATTCAAGTTTTATATGCAGTCAATCACATTGAGAAATTTTTAAAGAATATAATCTCGGATCGGGGAAGAACAGAAACGTTTTTCTTTTAAACATATCTTTCATGCTGAATTTAAATATTGGTTTAATCAATTTATTCAAGAAAATCTATTCATTTTTAAAAGTTCAGTTTCTTAACTCTTTAAAATCAATCTCTATCATTTTCCTTCTTTTTTACATTAGAAAACTGCAATTCTTGACATCTCTGCACATTACATTACCTGTATAAAAATCTGTTATCTGGTGAAAAATTGTGTTATTGTTACTTATGCCACCTGATCGACAGTAACCGATAGTAATGTCAAATCGAGGTCCACGAAATTCATTGTTGGCAAGGGGCTACATTTACACTTGTCGTTATCCGCAGCTTTGAGCACCATACAGGTGACAATTTGATTTAGCTCTGTTCCACCCCAATTTTGGTGGAAAACCCTCTGGGGTTGATCACCAACCCCACGAGAAGATTTGCGGCTTGACGGCTATTTAGAGTACCCCTATGCGCACAAAGGCACTCTTCATTTATAAATATCCATGTCTTCTCCGAGATTCAAACTCAGACCCAAAAGCACAGCAATCAGCGTCACTAACCGCTTTATGTTTCATATAAAATGTATCATTCATAGAAAAATTGTTACATAGGTACTGGAAGAACTTTTGCCTCCACGCATCTAGCTTGACTTCCAGATCGTGCAAGGAATTAAAAAAAATTATACTCTTAATTTTGTTTCTTACAAAAGCTATATTTTTTATAACAGTTTTCATCATTGTGACTGAATTTTTATAATAAGAATTTTCAAGTATAACTGTGAAGGGAATATTTCAAAAAATTTTCCTTTGTGATTTTAGCAATATTTATTCATTTGTATACAGGATTTTAAAAATATATAAAATGTCAAGACAGTGAAAGTAGGACGGATCTATACGCGGTTCTACTAATCCCTTCATGATACTTTTAGAAAAATATTTATTTCAACCAACTTTCACCGAGTAAGAAAGCCTGATTATGCAAATGAAGTATATTATAAAAAATCTGTTTTCGCGAGTTTAGTGAGTTGGGAAGCTGGAGCTAGCAAAGAGTTGGCAAGTGAGTTGGGGAGTTAGCTTGTTAGTTGAAGATTGAAGGATCGTGTAATTATTAAGAGATTTTGGAATCTGTCCATGAAAAGGATTACGGAGAGTGATTAAATCTAGATAAAGATCCCCTGCAAGATTCAAGTGTATGATCCACTTCACAAAAGTACGGGTATCGTGAGCCTTGTTAAATTAGAAGTTAGCTTATTAGTGTGCGAAGTAGTTTATATTGAGCGTGTTTAAGCTATCGTAGAATCAGTTAAGGGTCCGTAGTATTTATAATCCCCGTGTTATTGAATCTTACCTCCACGCTCTACTATTTGATCATCAATCTTAATTAGATTGTTATTGTGTTGTTATTGTTATTTAGTTTCTCCCACACATCTAGCTGGGTCTGCGGGTAGACAAGGGGTTTCAGATGGAAGCAGGAACCGTCCGGCATTACAAAAGGATTACATTAAAAGCACACAATAAAGCAACAAAAGGGTTGTTGGCGAAAGATTTCGTAATTTTGAGCCTCGGTCAAGAGACAAGGACGACACATGAGCTGGTAACCCCTTTACCACACCACAACAACGGAAAAAACATTGAGCCCTAACAGATTTAATGTATATCGGCCATCTGTACATGGTGGGTCTTCTATGGCAACATGACTCAAACCGGCTACATTCCGGCATCAAGTTCGTGATTATAATCACTCGGTTACCAGAAGTGAATTAAAGACAAGGCTGGAAAAATATTGTACTATTGACGCGGAAAAACAATATGTGTACAACCGAGAATAAAAAAAGCGATGGCGCGCCATCATTGAAAGAATTATTGCTGAAGTACAATTTTTAGCCAGTCAAAATTTGGCATTCAAAAGAACTAGTACGAAGTTGAGATAATTGTAATTTTCTAAAGGCAGTTTAGATGTTGGTCAAATTTGATCCAGTTATTTCAGAACATCTTAACAATGTCAGTAAACGCAAAAATAACAAAACACGTATTTCACACTACTTAGGGCAGCATTTTCAAAATGAAATACTATTAGCCGTATTTATTCGTAATGAGAATTTAGACCAGATATCTACACCAGATATTAGTCACAAAGAACAAATGACGTTTGTAATTAGATTTGTGAGCACTACTGATGGTAAGGTAAATATTTTAGAATTTTTTCTAAGAAATTTTAGGAATATGTCGCAAAAGAAATACTTTCAGATTTGGACACATTCCCTACGGAATCTGGAAGATCTGAAAAAATTATTTCACCAAAATTATTGACAAATTTTCTTCTCAGAAAGCCAGAAAAGTTATTTTATAATTAATTATTTAATAGTCTTTGTAAGAGACTGATTTACATTCATGGGCAAAAAAATAGGACACAAAGAAATAATTGCGGGATTGTAACGAAACTTGGCTTGAAGGTGCATGTCGGGTAGATATGCAAATGATTGCGCATTAAGTATAGCTGGTGTAGGGCGTTTAACGTCGTTCTCCGTGGAGTATAAAACAGGTAACCAAAGCTTCTTTGAGTGTGCTGAATCGTTTACAAAGGAAGTGCTGAGGTAGACATGCCATTACGCCGTTTTCGAAGATAATAGGAGCAGCTGTCGCAGTTTGATAGGGGGAGTATCCTCGGCATGATGGAAGCTGGGTGGTCAGCTAGGCAAGTAACTCGTCAATTAGGCTACTCTGATTGTGTTGTGAGGAGGTGTTGGGACCAGTAGATCCGAGAGATGTCCTTTACACAAAGACCAGGCTCAGGACGCCCTCGAAAGACCAGTCGTCAAGAAGAGCGTCACATCTTAAGAAATGCACGCGTACAGCCAACTGCTTCATCAGCCGCCATCCAGGCACAGGTAGCACCTTCACTAGGGGCTCCTGTTTCTTCTCAAATCATACGAAGACGTTTGGCTGAAGGACATTTGGGATCGCGGTGCCCATTACGTGTTCTGCCCTTGACGTCCACCCATCAACGCCTTCGTTTGGATTGGTGTCACGCACGTGGAAACTGGACTGCAGTAGAATGGAACCAGGTCGTCTTTAGGGACGAATCCAGATTCAGTCTCAGCAGTGATGACAATCGTGTTAGTGTGTGGAGACCCCGTGTTGAACGCCTCAATCCTGCCTTTGCTTTACAGCGACACACTGCTCTCACAGCTAGTATGATGGTATGGGGTGCCATTGCCTATAATACATGGTCACCCCTGGAATTGATCCTCGGCACCATGACAGCCCAGCGGTATGCCCGTGACATCCTGCAACCACATGTGTTGCCACTCATATAACGATTCCCAGAAGCCATTTTTCAACAAGACAATGCTCGGCTTCACATGGCAGGTGTGTCACAAGACTGTTTCCGCACTGTTACTACCCTTCCTTGGACTGCCCGATCCCCAGATTTGTTTCCAATCGAGCATAACTGGAATAATTTTGGATGGCAAGTTGGGGATCCCACGAGTTTGAAAGAACTAGGAGCAAGGTTACAGCAAATATGAAACGAAATGTCTCGAGACATCAAACAGAACTTGTATGCCTCAATGCCCGATCATATTGCATCGTGCATTCGCGCTAGAGCGAGTTCAAGAGGGTATTAAATCCTCCGTTCTTTTGCCTTTTTCTCTGAAATAAATGATCCTTTTTCTTTGATTTTCTAATCATTTACTTACATCAAAGTAGTCATTATGTATGTAAAATTTCGTTTCATTTTGACGACTCCTTCTTGGTGCGCTAATTTTTTTGTCCATGAGTGTATATACTTTTCGTTTCTCGAGATTTGTGCTTTAGTACTTTTTTATTATATTATATTTTCAGAGTAAATACTGTTGTTTTACTTTTCTAAGTATAAAATGTCTATTTTTATTTCAAAGGTAATATATTTGCCTCCGGAAGTACAATTTTAAGCCAGTCAAAATTTGGCATTTAAAGGAACTAGTAGGAAGTTGAGATAATTGTAATTTAAAAAAAATAAAAAATGAAGTTTTGTACTTCAAATTTTATTTATATTATTACTAATGTTTTACTTTTTACTGTGAAAAAAAGGCCGTAAAGTTCTCGTTTAGGGTGTGTCCTACCCAAGGGTGTTTACTTTGTGTTTTTACCGTAAAATTTGTATACATAGGTTAAAAAGGAAGAAAAGTAGGGGATACAACATGTTATTACATTTTTCACTCGTAAATTTAGTTTTTCTGTTCTTTTTATAAGGACATTCAGTGCATTGTTTATAAATTCCTTCAATCGCGTCGTGAGTGAGTGCGATGTTTTCACTGGAACTTAATATTTTAATCTGTATCTTTTTTAAACTAAGATATAAAAGTAAACTTCTATATTCTTTAAATTTAAAAATTTTGGAATTTCTTTTATTATTTTCTTTTATTTTGTTCCAGCAATAGTTTTTTTTTCCAAAAGTTCATCTGAAAGTTTATAAAATGTGTACCAGTTATCTCCTTTAAAATTACGTTCTTCTCAAATGTTTTTGTGTCTCTACACACAAAACACTTATTTCCAACAGTGTCTCCCTTTTCTAAATCTGAATCGATTTTAGTGGAGGAATCATACTTGCTGTTATACTCTTCATTTGATTTTTCCTCATCATAACCGTGAAGAGAATTTTTTCATCCGAAAATACTGTTGTACTATATCTATTAAATATTGTATTTATTAAATTACTTAAATATCACATTTCTTCATCAAAATTACAATAATACGCCCTAGTATAAGGAAGATTTAAAACGTGTTCATGCATTCAGAACTGATTCATGCGCAGGGTATTACATACCCAAAGAGGTGATATCCCAAAATATATACTTAGAATTCGCCTACAAGCTAAGGCCCCTCAAAGGATTTGACCTTAAAGTCAGCTACACGAGACACTATCCATTTTCCAATAAAGGTTTAGAAGGAGCGTTGAAAAAAAGTCAAACGGTGGGTATGACAGACCCTGCGCGAGTAGTGCCGGGTTAAATGTATAACGTAAAATCCGGCGTATAAGCGTGCACCCATACTTTTAATCTGTATTTTTTAATTTTTCGGTATATTCGCCGAATAATGCTCACCCTCTTTTTTACAAAGCAACCAGAAGTTTGCACATACGATGTGTTCGTATGTTTTTAAGTCATTCATTCGAATTATTATCCCAGGATTTTGAAAAAATAGTATACTGTTAGCATCAGAACCCTTCAACTTCATAAGGTATGTCATTACCTTTAAATATATAGTATTCCGATATATGTAGAAGTTTAATTTTTGTTTATGCTCGTCTCTTATTTATTTTTGATGCTATCATTTTTATACTCGGCGTATAAAGCTCACCCGTAAATTTCAATCTCATTTTTTGTGTGAAAAGTGCGCGTTATATACACCGGACTTTATACGTTAAGTATTACAATGAATAAGTAAATATGTAAGCATTATAATAAATATTAAGTATATGTATTAGTCAAAATATGAAAAATTCTCTAGATGGGCGGCACATAGGTCTTCACACGCGGGCGGCCCTATATTAGGCCTAGACATGGACAATGGTTATCACATAATATAGTCTTACCACTTTTGCCAGTTGACAAGTAGTAATTTGAAATACTGTTTTTCGGAAAATATGTACAGGAATAATATTTGTCCTTTAAAATTATCCGGATCGGGATATAATAAGACCGAGTAGAGAACGGAAATGAGACCCTCACCGAGGGCGAGGCTCTGGGCCCGGGCCCAGTTGGCCCATGCCTTAAGACGTCCCTGTTGATACGCATATGTGATCCTATTTCGTTTGATGTTAATACTATCACACACAAAATAAAATACACATTTTAGAGCAAAGCTTATAATCAATATTCTTAATTTTTTAGAAATTTTAAGCTCAAACTTTATGTAAAAAAGACAAATTTTTAAAAAAAACCAGATTGCTTAAACAAATACTTGTGCTTCTACGTTGAAATTTACTCATTTGGTAAAATATGTATATGAAAGATCTCGATGAGGAGGTATTGATTTTGTTTAAATGTAATGATGCAGTCGTGGCAAAAAAATGCACTTTTTGATATCGATCACATGATTTATTTAAGTTGAACATCAAGAGAGTTATATTTGAGCGTGCGCTTTGCCCAAGAAGTAAAAATACAAGAGAGGGAGTTACAATTATAACCCGTAATTACGTGATGGGTAAGACAGAGTGATGACCGCGTAAGTCGGGGTATAATTTTGCATATAAATATACGGATAAATTATTTTTAGCTAGGGCTGTAGACGAAACAAAGTAAAAATTTGGAAAAAAAAATCTTAGATGACACAAACATAAAATCACAAACCGGAGTTATTTTGATATAAAGAAGGTTTCATAAAATCTAACAAAGTAGTCTCAGGGCTGTAGGATCTTTTTTCTACCGCAAATAATTTTTTCCTCATGCAAATATTTTTTTGTTGAAGTTAATACACTTGTCGTTGCAGTCTATATTTTCTAAAATTTGTAACTCTTTTTCAATTAAAAAGAGACTTCGTGCCAAGTTGCCAACCGTTCATTCAATTCTTTGATTGAACTGGGTCTTAAGACTCACAAGTTCTTCATGCTCTTGCTCATGCATCTCTGTGAGCTCATCAATTGTCAGCTCCCGTTTATGGGAATCCGGCAGTTCTTGAATGCCATCCTGGCCCCTTCTAAATTTATTTATACCTTACAAGATGAATAACTTCGTCAAATATGTTAGCAATTTCATCATGCTCTAGCACTGATTCCGGCAGTGGTAGCCTAGTGGTCAACGTAAAGGACTCGTGGCTGGCGTGTCATGAATTCGAGCCCAGTACCACAGAAGACCCTCCGTATAGGGGAGCGATGCACGTTAAATCTGTCGAGAGCTCAAATGTCCTCTCATTGGTGTGGAGTGGTAATCAGGAGAGAGGGGTGCCATCTCAGGTGTCTTCCTTATCACTTGTCAAAATTACGAGGTCCATCGCCAGAAGCCCTTGTGTATAATTGAACAGTGCTACATCAATATTCTCTCACCCATTGGTACCGTTTTCGCACGTTGGCAATGTCCTGATGAAAACTATTCCCAGGCTCATCATGAACCTGCTTTCTGTTATAAAGCAAGAAATTCAAGCGTGAATTCAGAAAAAGGATGCTTAAAATAAAAATCCTGAAATAAAGCAAAGATACCTTAAGCCAGACTTTAGTAATTTCCGTACTTTTCATCCCTTGGGAAGTTTGTAGACATGTAATAGAACACATCCTATTTTTTGCTACTTCGAAGAAGTTTCTCAAACTTGAAGTCTCTGAAAAACTGCTTATAATGTTTAGTTTGAAGCGTTAGAAAAAGGCATTCTTTTTAATTTTTGGTACTCTGAATCGGAATAATTTTTCAAGGTAGGTACCTCTGAAAGCTAGTTATTCTTATTCATGACTTTTACCAAGCTTTTTGACGAGGTCAAGCTTGAGTTTCAAAAGGGGAATGGTATTCAGCCAGTAATAGGTGATATAAATTTGTTTGTGTAGGCTTGAAAGAAACTCTCTGAGGTCAATATCTCTTGATGAGCGATTTCTCTGCTGTCTCTCTGACAAAGAAAGCAATAATACTTTGTGCATTCTGGATACAAACCCATAAACATAGACACTATCCTCAGTTCAGCACACATCTGCAATCATACCTATTATAGTTATTCATTTCCAAAAGCTGTTTGAGATTATAGCAAGTCTCCTTCATGTTGCTAGGTTGTGAGACAGGTGCAAATGGAAGCTCGCGCGCGTTCCCATTGTTCAGAAAAAGTGTTTTGAGACTTAGTTTGAAGCGTCTTCAAACTTTCACCATTCATTGGGCTCGAGTGCAATGTGGGATACTTTTGGTTCAGTGCTTCTCAAACTTCCAGTATTTACGACCCAATTTTCAATCATAATTTTCATCGCACTTCCCCATACAATAATAATGTATTGAAAGTAATAATAATGTACTTTGACGAGGCGTACCGGAGAATATTAGGGATCCAATCAAAGAAGGTTTTGGGCCCCAAGGAATTTTACGAAGGACTGTAAAGCCATAGACATTGGACCCCCAGGCCCCCCTGCAATGCAGGAGTTGCGGGGATGTATGTTATACCACTGCTTTGACACTTAATCGACAATACTATCTTAAATATGCATCATGCAAATTATCAAGATAAGTATTAAATTTTGTAGTTACTTTTAAGTAATAGATATTTTAAATAAAGTACTTTTAAAAAAAGATTTTTGAAAAAATCTTTTATTTTTGACTTTTTGACATGCTTGCACCCTCCACGGATGGTTACACGCGCCTCTAGGGGGAGCGCCCCATAGTTTGAGAATAACTGTTTTTGTTGATCATGGATGTTGCAGCAGAACACAAGATTTTATTCTACTTTTTAAAAAAAGAAAGCTTCGAGGAAATATTTGATGGCGTGGGTGACAGGAATTCACTCGGGTATTTTCTTCGAGAAGATTCCACTGTTCAAGTGTAGAGGAAAATATCTCCGCTTTGACTTTGGACAGATCCAAATCACGACCGAAATCATTCAGTACAACCGAAGTAATTTTTTATGGAAGATGTTTCATGAAGGAACAAAAAGTCATTATCATGCAAACTGCCTTCGCACTCTGACGTTTCAGGAGAATTATGTGACGTATCGTCCTCGTCTGAGATGATAGAAAAGTCTGTAGGAGACTCAAGAACTGAGAGCTCATTCTACATATAAAACAAGTCACAGAGCAGATGGCAAGTTATGATAGTCAGTTTTATTCTATCCTTTCTCTTGAGGAAACTCCAAGAAGCTGATGGTAGAGGTTCAAGAATCTAACTATATAGTATTGAAATATAAAAATAATTAATAGTTAAATTATACAATAAATATAATAAAATATGTAATATATAATATAATGTATATACTGCATTATAAAACCCCTAACAATAAAGTTTGGTGAAGGAAGTCAGACAGACCTATCTGACAATATTGACGAAACAATATGCTGCACATACGTAGCGGCAGGTGTTCACCATCTGCCCCCCGTAGTTCAGTTGAGCGTCGTTTTTGTTCCGTGTAAGACTTGTTTTACAAAGTGCTTGTTTAGTGCGTTGGTTCTTAACTGAGAACATGAAAATGTACGATCAAAAAATCAATTTAAAATTTGGTTTTAAGTTTGGCAAGATACCGAAAGAAACTTAAATGCAATGTTGGTACGTGTTTATGAAGATCAAGCACTGTCCTCAAACTCGCATTGAAAAGAAAGAGATTTGACGATATTTCTGACATACAACGAAATTTGGCGAGGTTTTTGAACTCTATCCTAGAAGACTTCTTGCAAAGTTTCAAGAACAAGTATAGCTGTGATCTTAGTGGTGCATAGTTATAAGAGGTGACTATTTCGAAGGACAGTAAGGTAACTTCCATTAATATTTCCTCTACGTTTATGTTACAGAACTATTCATCGAACTTTATTGTCAGAGGTTGTATATTAGAGCACCCTTATAACATAGAAAATATAAATAACTTTTTGTACCGAGAGCTGATCAGTTTTTTTAAATGTGATATTCGTGTTGAGCACGTTAAATTTATTCAAGAGAGAGAGAGAGAAATTGGGTACGGTTCATCTAAGAATCAACTTCATTGTTGCCTAGTGTAATGCTTGAAGTACATAAAAGAAAGAAATATTTTTATCTAAGCAATGGAATTATTTAATCTATCCAATGCGAAGGAGTTGGTACAGAAGCCAAAAGGAGATTTTTTTCTTTTGTATACGTCCAGTTCTATAACGTCAAGTGCATTTGACGAGTTTTCAATATTGTTTGTATCCGTAATCTTCAATTTGTCAGTAAGCGAAATCATGTAATGCGAAATTTTCAGTGTAGGAAGTTGTGAAGTCAATGAGGAGGATTTCAAATCCTATTTTACAAGAGGACAGTTCTATAGAAATGCATCAATGAATAGCAAAGTAATGGAAATCTTGCATATTTTGACATTTCGAAAGTCCTCCTTTAATAGTTGAAAGATACAACTTTTTGAATTAAAATATGAAAGAGTCAGACGCACGCTATACGCAGTATTTTCTGCCATTGTAACAAGGTGCTTGTAGATATAGAAAACGGCTATATATTCCGAGTCTTTATGAATTTTTTACGATTTGTTCCTTAATTCGATATTCATTTCCACAAAAAGAAAGCATTCATTCGGAAGATATGTTTAAATTTATCAACTTATCATTTATTTAACTTATTCACAGTAGACTCAATTTAAAATTGAGTTACATTTCTATTTGATGTGAATACCTTTTTAAGATTTCTTCGGTTAATTTTGTTATGCTGCTGCTAAAAATGTTCTTATAACAGAGTGTCAGCCTTATCGCCAATAGATGTCAGCACGACACATAGGAAACGCAGACTTGTATGAAATGTTCTAATTTTCATTCATTACGAACCTTTCCATCCATACCCCAAGGATACTCCACCTTTTTTTCCGCCGGGTCACAAACACATGACAACTATTTCAGTGGACCGTAGCATGAGGATCAATTGCGGGAGGAGAAGGGGGGGGGGGGGGGCTACAAGATCAAAGACATTTAAAATGAGGAAAATTGATCAAAATAATAATTATGGATTAGTATAATTCGTATGGTTTTGAATTTCATTTAAAAACTATATTACACTATAATCAAATTCGAATAACAAAAAATAAGTTGTATGCATTTTTTTATCCATTTATGAGATTTTTTCGATTTTCTTTCATCAATGATCGCAAACAATGATTTGTTTTCATTCTACCGTAATAAAAACAAAATTGCGAAAATACTTTAAAATTGTGATTTTTTTTTGACAAAGCCTCGCTTATTTCTATTTTAGATATTAATTTATCAAGTGCAGGGCGTAGCAAAGAGTTTTAGCTGAATTCTGGACTAAAATCAGTATTATTTGCTTAAAATTAGTTCAGATTTGCTTGTGCATTTTTGTTTCAAATGTATTGAAATGCATTTTGATTTTACTAAAAAAAATATCTGAACAAATAACTGAATTTAGCAAAGAGTACAACGGAAGCATTTAAGAAACACTCAAACAATTTCTGTATCAATTCATACATTTGTTAACATTCGAGGAGTGACACAAATAAAAAGAGATTAATTGTGTATCTTGAAAGAGGAGTGGAGTTGGCTACAACTGTTTTGATAATATCGTTCCACACATCTCTACCCACATGACCAGTTTCGACAAAACTGATCACGCCAGTTGGGAGAACTGTGTCAATGAGTGAACACGTACAACTGCATTCCGCCGAAAATATCTAATGTAAAATCTGAATAGCGAATCAACATCAAGTTTCTAATGAAACTTAAGAAATCAGTTGTGACGGATCTGTACGCGGTTCTACTAATCCCTTCATGACACTTTTAGAAAAATATTTATTTCAACCAACTATCGCCGAGTGAGAAAGCGTGATTATGCAAATGAAGTATATTATATAAATTCTGTTTTTGCGAGTTTGGAAAGTTGGTAAGTTGGAGTAGGTAAAAGGTTGGCGAGTTAGTTTGTTAGTTGAAGATTGAAGGATCGTGAAATTATTAAGAGATTTTAGAGTTTGTCCAAGAAAAGGATTACGGAGAGTGGATCCAACGACATTGATTAAATCCAGATAAAGATCTAATGCAAGCTTCAAGTGTAGGATCCGCTTCATAAAAGTACGGGTATCGTGAGCCTTGTTTAATTAGAAGTTAGATTATTAGTGTGCGACGTAGTTGATATTGAGCGTATTTAAGCTGTCGTGGATTCAGTTGAGGGGCCGTAGTATTTTCCCCGTGTTATTGAATCTCACCTCCGCTCTCTACTATCTGATCGTTTATCCTAATTAGATTGTTATTGTGTCTGATTGATATTTTGGTAATAATAAAATAGTTAGTGAAATCATGTCTGTTGATTATTCAGTTTCTCCCACACACCTAGTCGGGTCTGCTGGTAGACAAGGGGTTTCAGATGGAAGCAGGAACCGTCTGGCATTACACAGTTACGGACATATTTCAAATGGAGACTGAGACTAATGGATATAAAACTTTGTCTCGTGCATGTGTGTTCGAATGACATACGCGGTTTTCAGGGAGAAGGGACAGTGTGGAAGATGATGAACACGCTGGGTGCCCAAGGTGAGCGATTACAGACCAAAACATTGCCAAAGTTCGTGATGTAATCCGGAATGACCGAAGGTTAAGTGTTCGTGCAATGACGGAGTTGGTTAACTTGGATAGGGAAGCTGTTCGATGCGTTTTAACGGACGAATTACACATGAGGAAGATTTGTGTAAAGGTTGTTCTAAAAGCTCTGTCCGAAGACCAAAAACAGTACCGTAAAGACGTGTGTGTGGATATGTTAGAAAACACTGAAAACGAGCCAAAAAACTGTTAAAATATGTTGTAACATGTGATGAGATATAGAGTTTTACCTGTAACCCTGAAAATAAACGCCAGTCGATGCAGTGGAAATCTCCAGGATCCTTAATACAAAAAAAAAAAAAAAAAAAAAACGTTTGTCAAAATAAAAATTTAAGGCAATGTTAATTGCATTCTTTGACATTAATGGAATTGTAATGATTGAGTGGGTTCCCAGTGGTCAAAATGTTAATCAACACTACTACATTGAAGTACTAAAAATACATTGTGAAAAAAATTAGGAAAAAAAGGCGACTGTTGTGGAGTGATGGATGATTGTTGCACTAGGACAGGGATGGCGAACCTTTTTTGAGACATGGGTCAAATTTTGTTCATATTTTTTTTAGTACTAGCTCGTGGGTCACTAACGTCATTTGCCTCAGAGTTAAGTTTAAAAATTTAACTGAGTATTTTTAAAACTAAACATCTTTTAATTCATTTGGCTTAACGACTAAAAATAAGCGAGGTTTGACGATTTGAAATAATTTAGTAGAGCTAAATGTTCTGAAGTGTTTGGTACAAATGACAATGAGTGTTTGAATGAACAAGGAGTAACGAAAATTACATACTATATACAATCATGGACAAAAAAATTAGCGTACCAAGAACGAGTCGACAAAATGAAACGAAATTTTACATACCTAATGACTACTTTGATATACGTAAATGATTTGAAAATCAAAGGAAAAGGATCATTTATTTCAGAGAAAAAGGCAAAAGAACGGAGGATTTAATACCGTGTTGAACCCGCTCTAGCACGAATGCACGATGCGATACGATCAGGCATTGAAGCACACATCTTGAGACATTTCGCTCCATGTTTGCTGTAACCTTGCGTCTGGTTCGTTCAAACTCGTGGGATGCCCAACTCGCCGTCCCAAATGATCCCAAATATGCTCGATTAGAGACAAATCTGGTGATCGGGCAGGCCAAGGAAGGGTAGTAACAGTGTGGAGACGGTCTTGTGACACCCTTTACGTGTGAGGCTGAGTATTGTCTTGTTGAAAAAGGATCCTGGGAGCCATTGCATGAGTGGAAACACATGCGGTTGCAGGATGTCATGGACATACCACTGAGCTGTCACGTTGCCATGGACCAATACTAGGGGTGACCGTGTATTGTAGGCAATAGCATCCCATACCATCACACCAGCTGTGGAAGCGGTGTGTCACTGTAAAGCAAAGGCAGGATTGAGGGGTTCAGCATGGGGTCTCCACACACGAACATGATTGTCATCACTGCTGAGATTGAATCTGGATTCGTAACTAAAGACGACCTGGTTACATTCCGCTGCAGTCTAGTTTCCTCGTGCGCTGCCCCAACACTCGAAGGGTGGGCGTCAAGGGCAGCACACGTAATGGGCGCCACGATCCCAAATGTTCTTCAGCTAGGCGCCTTCTTATGGTTCGAGAAGACGCAAGGACCCTAGTGAAGGTGCTACCTGTGCCTGGAGAGCGGCCGATGAAGCAGTTGGCTGTACGCGGGCATTTCTTACGATGTGGCGTCTTCTCGACGACTGGTCTTTCGAGGGAGTCCTGAGCCTGGTCTTCGTGTAAATGACACCTGTCGGATCCACTGGTCCCAACACCTCCTCCCAACACAATCAGAGCTGCCTAATTGATGAGCTATCAGCCTAGCTGACCACCTATCTTCCATAATGCCGATGATTCTCTTCCTCTCAAACTGTAACAGCTGCTCATATTGTCTTCGAAAACGGCAAAATGTCATGTCTACCTCAGGTCTTCCTTTGTAAACGATTCAGCACACTCTAACAAGCTTTGGTAAGCTGTTTTATTCTCCACGGAGAACGACGTTAAACGCCCTCTACAGGCTATACGTAATGCTTAATCACGCTACATTTCTAATCATTTGCATATCTCCAAGACATGTACCTTCATGCTAAGTTTCGTTACGATCCCGTTACAAGTTTCTTTACGTTTCTTTGTGAGCTAAATTTTTGTCCCTGAGTGAATATTGTGAAGTATTATTTATTAGTATATATATATATATATAGATAGATAGATAAAATGGCAATGTCTAGCTCTGTTAAAGCTGTATGCAGTCATATTCCATATTCAATCAAATTATTTGGAAGTCAAAAATGAAGAATTTTTACTGGGATTAATAATTTTTTTTTTTAGAAAAAATTATAAGATTCTTTTATAATTGAAGGGAAAAATTTACTGTAGCAAATTTACTCCAGACATATCTTACCGATATTATTTTTGGCGAGATATATATTTGTTACAAATTAGGAATTAATAATTGGGGTAAATTATTATTTAAAAATGATTTAAAATTTATAAAATTTAAAAAAAATGGAAAATTACAAGACATTAAAGCTAAAATCTTTTTTTATCAAACGGGGTTAATGCCGTGAAATCTCAGCAATTTATTTACTGAAAGATAATATGAGCATATTTTTATTAATAAAATGAACAAAAAATAATTCAGTAATGCATTCGCAAACGATATCCGATGACAAATTAAAGCAATTTTAATGCAATAAAAACTTTTCTCTTAAGCAAAAAATGATGGGCGGAAGCAGAGTAATGCTTTGTAGACACAATAAATTAGTCAGCTTTCTAAATGAAGACGGTGTCTGCATACAAAATGAAGTTATGTTTCAGCATTCTGAGCAAGGACAGTCTCCTAAGACAGGGTAAAGATGTGCGTCAGTACCCGTAATGAATGATGGTGTCCAAAGACAGGGCAAAGGTATATATAATATTAACGTGAGGTTCCCAAGCGAGAACAGTTTCCAAGACACGGTAATGCTATGAGTCAGCATCCTGAATGAAGACGGTCTCCAAAGACAGGGTAAAGGTATGAGTCTGAATCCTAAATAAGGACGGTCTCCAAGAAACGACAAAGCTTTGAGTCAATATCCTAAATGAGGATGGTCTCCAAAGACGGGGTAAAGGTAAATGGATACAATAAAAGCGCAAGCTTCCGAAGCGACGACGGTTTCCTAAGAAAAAATAAAGCTGTATTAATATAATAAAAATGTCAGATTCTCTCTCTCTCTACCGTTTTTACTCAGAAAGGCTTTAATGATATAATCGATTCGCTATTGTACAGTATCAGTAAGTTTGAACTTGTTTTTAGTTATTTTCAGACAGTTTTAAATGAAAAATAAAGTTTTTGATGTATCTCAGTAGTGGTATATTTTATTATTTCATCAACATATTTTAATATAAAATAATTGAGCTATTGAAGGCTGTATATGCCGTTAACTTTATCTAATTAAAAAGGAACAAAATATTTAAATCCGCACAATCAGAAGTAATTTCAATTCTTCAAGTTTTAAGGTTCCATGGCAAACTCGAAATAGTAATTTACTAAAATCTAGTTTTTATATTAAAATTTAATTTTTTAAAGATTTTAAATTTCTTTTTTCGTACCTTAGTTAAGATTTTACTGATTTAACCCCAATGGGAAATGTGATAAATCTGGTAAGACTCAACAACTTTTTCTTTAAAAAGTAACAAATTGCGAGGTCGAATTTTGCGTAGTGAATTCCACCTCTGTCAGGCAGAATTCTTTTTTTAATGATAGTAAATAGTTAATTTCTACAATTTTATTTTTAATAATGATTTCCTAATTTGTTTTTCACTTCCTATAATGAAGTCGTTTTTTTTTAGTATTTAATTCTTCTTTCATCCCCACTTGATTGATTGAATGATTAATAATTTTTTACTGCTTTAGCTTATTTTAATTTCTTTCTCTACAATCATTATGAAATTCTTCACATTCAATATAACTTCTTCACTTTCTGCGCCGTTTTACTTGGAAAATAAAGGGAATTCTTTTTATTCCACTTTTTAAATCATTTTAAATAGTTGTAATTCTACACTTCTCAGTTGTTCATCAAGTGTCAGTAATATTTTTTTATTCTTCATATTTCGCGAGGTGCGAAGCGGCCATCTTAAATAACATCTACATTCCTTCTATTGCTTGTTTGGTGTGATTTTAGTCACGCCTAAGACTGTAGCAGAATACAAATAAACTACCATAGATTTAGAAGAATTAAATATTGCACTTAAGAAAAACATGTACACTTGAAATAAACCAAAGATCTAATAACTACTATATTTAGATGACCAGAACACAGTAGCTGTGTTCAAAATTATATGCAGAGTTTTACTTATGTAGACGCCACCCCATGAATAGGAATAAGTACGAATCTAAATGTTGTCTTGGAGTTAGTTCCCTTATGTTTCTTATTCCCCTAAGCTCGACAGTCTTTTGGGTACTTACGCATTAGACCATATTTTTGGTAATACTTCACTGCGTTCGCTTTCAAAGAAAAAAAGTTCCCAAATTTAATAATTTTTCACAACAGAATAAGAGAAGAATAATACAAAATAATTAACCAATTAAAGTAATATTATCTTGATTGATTATAGTCAATGAACATGTGCGAGAAAAGTTCAAACTGTGAAAACAATATAGCAACATTGTTTCAATTTCGATTATAGTTAGTGTTATTGGAATTCTTTTACGTATAGTAAATAATCATTGGATGTTCTTTAAAGCACTCTAACATTCCTTATCTTAAATAGAATTCTATTGATTTTTATAAGCGAGTGAAAAAATTTTTTTAACATAAAACGAATACAAATTTTTTATAAAATAACAATGTTGATCAAAAATGTTTGTGAAAAAATATGGTGTAATCTAGTTAAGAAAACGCACACTTAATCCTTTCTATCAACATGTAAAAATAACCTAACAAGCAAGTGATAACAATGGAAGTTTACGCATATAACACTAAAAAATAAAAAAAAACTACTAGCAAACGCAATAATTTTTATCTTTTTAACTTGCACGTGTGCATTAATTCTTAAAGGGCTGCAAAATTTTTGATACTGAAGAGAAATTTTTTTCAAACACACTTGTGCTGTTTTAACACAAAATCAAGATTCTCCAACTTCTATCTTATCCGTATAAATTCTGGAACTAAATATGAAATTCCAAAATGAAATTGCTACAACATAACCCTTATTTTTTTTAAAAGAAAATCTTTTTCTTAATTATTTTACCCTATTCCTTCTAAAGAATATCATGAAACACAAATGAAGGTTTAATAGGTTTAATTTCTGTCATAGTGTATCCCCTGTAATGGCTCCCAACTTGCAAAGAATTAAGAGATCTAAAAAAAAATTTTTTTTAAAAAGAGGCTGTCCAGAATTGCATATTTATTAAAATTTTTACCGTGGTACGCGTGATATCTCGTGTTTGTACAAACTTAATAGAGAACATGAATCTATTTTGCATGCACAACTTATAATTTTCCTTTCCATTTTTTTTAACTCGCGGAACCCCTATGTTTGTTTCGTGGAGTCCCAAGGTTCTGCGGAATACGGTATGAATACCACTGGTGTAACGCATTTCGCAGTTAATTCCCTGTCAATTCTATTTCTATTAGAAGATTTTACAAACTTCACTGAAGAAAACAATTTTCACACGAATATGTGTACCGAAGATCGTTGAAAAAGCATACATATTAACTAGTTTCTTTTCATTGACATAAAATTATTTGGCAAAAAATCCCATACGTATAATAAAATATCTTCTATTTTTTTACTGTGGAATCAAATAGTAATCTGCAAGATTTTTTTCACGCAATTTTTCTCCTTCTACTTCAGAAATCAAATATTCAAATTTTGTTTTACACACTACGCTGCTTCGAAGTTCAACCAATTCTATTTCTAAAGTATCGATACCTAGCCACATAAATTCGGTTAACACCATTATTTTCAAATTCTATTTGTATGGATACAAAATAAAATGAAATGTATTTTCCAAACTGTTAAATTCGTTGAATCTTTCTTCAAAACCTTGTTTTATTTCCAGCATAATATTACATATTTTTTAATTGCATTTTCTTAACCACTTACCAGTTTTGCCCGAACGCCGCTCGGGCAGCATGTTTTTTTACGCCGATCCACTGATTTGCCTGGCTTTTTCTAATTTTTTTAGTTTCCATTGCTTCGAATAGATGGCTCTAGTTTTCCAGTAAAGACTGGCTTTCAAAATAAGTGTAAACCTGTTTCATCTGGTTTTACTGCTTTACGCGGGAAAAAGTGCAAATTTAGTTTATTGTATCACGCGTTGCGAATACTTTCTTTCCTCATTTTGTGTTACAATGAGTGATAGTGAGCGGCTTATTACAGAATATAATTCTGATATTGGATCAGATAGTGAATCGGAAATTTCGCTAAATGATTCAGGCAGTTGTGAAAGTTCGTTATCGGACTTCTCTAGTGACGAAGAAACGGAAAGTTCGGATGACCTAACTCAGGTTCGGAACTTTTGCGAAATTGATATCAATAATCCTCCTCCACCACCGCCAAGATTTCCTTTCACAGCGAATCCTGCTATCCATTTGAATATTGATTTAAGTGACGGAACTCTACAGTTTCTTGATATTTTCTTCGATGATAACCTACTTGAAGTGATAGTTTCGGAAACCAACAAATATGCAGATCGAAGTATTCGAAACTGTAATCTTCGAAGAAATAGTAGAGCAAAAAAGTGGGAACCAACATCAAAAAACGAAATTCAAGTGTTTTTTGCATTGAATATTTTACAAGGGATTGTAAAAAAACCTGATATTGAACTATATTGGAGTAGGCGACATTCAACTTCAACGCCATTTTTCTCAAAAATTATGTCTTACCGTCGTTTTCACCTAATTCATCGATATTTACATTTTTCCGATGATGCGAAATTTGATGCTAAAACACATGAGTGTCCGAAATTACAAAAACTGTGGCCTGTAATAAAACACTTGAATGCACGTTATCAAGAAATCATGACACCTGAAAGAGATGTAACAATAGATGAGAGCTTGATGCTCTTCAAAGGACGACTGCACTGGAAGCAATATATACCACTAAAGAGATCACGATTCGGTATAAAAAGTTTTATGTTATGCGAGTCAAAGTCTGGTTATGTATATCAACTTATTATATACACTGGAAAAGACACACTTTTCGATAATAATTACCAATATTTGTGCAAGTCATCTCAAGTTGTGATGACACTTATGCAGCCACTATTGAATAAAGGATATTGCCTAACGACAGATAATTATTACACATCTCCAGAACTGGCAGATATCCTTCTTAGCAAACAAACAGATATGTATGGAACACTCAAACTCAACAGGAAAGACGTTCCAAAGGAACTGCAATAAAAAAACTAAAAAAAGGTGAAGTCCGTGCTTTCCAAAGAGGAAAAGTGTGTATCATCAAATGGATGGATAAGAAGGTTGTAAGTCTTTTATCTACAATACATAATCCCGAAATGATTGAAGTGCCATCTCACAATGATGAGGTCAGAAAAAAACCACAAGTAGTAATGGAATATAACAATACAATGGGAGGTGTAGACAGACTAGATCAACATCTTACCAATTATCCCATCATAAAGAAGAGAGGAAAAAAATACTACAAAAAATATTCTTCCACCTTTTTGATATATCACTGTGGAATGCTTTTGTTTTGTACCAGAAGCACGGCGGAAAATACTCCCATTTGAATTTTAGACTAGATTTAGTTGATCGCTTGATTGAAAGGCATGGAACAGTAAATGAAAGAATAGGACGACCAGGAATTTTGCCCAATCCTTTACGATTGATGGAAAGACACTTTTTAGAAGTGATTCCTGCCACCGAAAAGAAATTGAGACCGACGAGGCAATGCTTTGTGTGTTGCTCAAAACGGAACGAGAGCGGAAAACGGATCAGAAGAGAAACAAGATATTTTTGTCCTGATTGTGATGTTGGACTTTGTTTATCTCCATGCTTTAAAATTTACCATACACAAGCTGATTTTTGAAATAAAATGTAAGTATTAAAATATTGCATGCTCTTTCTCTCGCTTCCATTCCTGTAAAATGTTCTTTACAGTTCAGTTAGTTGTTCGGAAAAAAGCCAACTTTAAGTAAAAATGCCATTTTTTCGCTTAATTAAAAATTTAAAATAAATTAATAAATGCAATACTTGTAACAATTTTGACTGTGGATTTGAGTTTATACAATCGATTTGAATACAAAATTGTTTATAAAAAATGAAA
>BMAO01028721.1:0-21109 GCA_019973975.1 Trichonephila clavata
GTATATTCGGTAGCTGTAGAAGTATCGACTCGACCAAGACTAAATGGAATTCTACGAGGTACAGCATGTTTACATGTTTTGCCTAGACGTACGATAAGTTGACCAGGCTCACGCAGACGTTCGTTAGGATGCTAGATGTGCTGGATATGATAGAGAGCAACATAGACCATAGACAATTTTTCTAATGACATTTCAACATTTAGAAATTGATGATAGAGGAACTATATCTTTAATTAAATATCATTTTGCAATCTGCTCCAATTTAAAAATTAGCGAAAGGAAACAAAATAACATAATAATTATCCTATTACTTAAAAGTAATTTTCCTAATATATATATTATTTAAAAGTAACAATTACAAAATTTAATACTCATCTTGTTAATTTGTTCGGTTTATAATTAAGTTCATATTGTAGCTTTAGCGCCCAATGCATTATTGTTGAATTCAATACAGTATTTTTGCATAAGGGGGGCTCGATAAAAATTATGATTGAAAATTGGGTCACCAATAGTGAAAGTTTGAGAAGCACTGTTTTAGAATAATCTCTGGAAGTGATTCTAGTTCAAATAATTTCTTTACTGTTGCATCTAAGATAGGCTCACTTATTGAACAACAATTGGTTCGTTTTTGTGACTGATGAAGGGTACCCCCGTGATTAAATAGCCAAATTTTGTATTTTGTAAAATTATGTTTCCATCCTGCAAATATTGTTGTTCAGGGTTTAAAATTTCAAAAAATAGTTCACTTCCCACCAATATATCAATTTGAGTTGGTATATGGAAATTAGAATCTGCCAGCTCAATTAAAGCTGGAATATTCAAATCTGATATATTTAATTTCGATACAGGAATTGCATCGGTAATTTTAGGTAGAAGAGAAAATTGCACATTGCGTGAAAAAGTATAATCACGTTTTGAAACCACAATATTAGCTGAATACTTCTCGGATTGCGTAATTCTGTTAATTCCTGTTATTGATTGAGAGAGAGATTTGCAGACCTAAATTTATTTCCTAACTTCCTTGCTATATCTTCTCTAATAATTCAAAATGGTGAGGCATTATCCAGTAAAGCTCTGACTTAATTATATAAATATAACGTAAACCATAAACGTATTTAATAAAACTCATTTATTCCCAAATGTCAAAACAGAAACTTCTGACTGACCTTCAAACCCATTAGTATTCGAATTGGTCTCGTTCTCCCTTTCCCCTTCCCCTACCCAGCGATATTTAACTGCAGCGCAAAGTTGATTTGACTCGTGAAGCATTCTATGTAATCCCTTACAACCATTAACTGTACATCTATATTTAGACATGCAGGCACCAGAATGGAGTCTGAGGCAATTTATACAAAATTTGTTATTGCTTAAGGCAGTGTTTCTCAAACTTTCAATGATTGCGCCCCAATTTTCCATCATAATTTTCATCGCGCCTCCGCAATACAATAACAATGTATTGAATTCAACAATAATGTACTTTGATGCTAAAGCTACAATGCTACTTTAATTATAAACCGTAAAAGCTGTCAAGATAAGTATGAAGTTTTGTATATGACAAGCCCATTGGTAAATTAACTTATATTAATTTATCCCATTAACCTAATATTGATAAATTAACGATGAAATACATTGTGCACACAGTACTGATATATTTATAAGTATACTAGCTATACCCGTTCACACGTTGCTGTGTTTGAACAAAAAGGCAGTTTTGATAACTCAAACATAATCTATTAATGATCAAATGTATACAATACATCAAAATGAAAATTAACAATAAATTTATCTTTACGTATATGTCATTTGAAAATAGCATGTGTACAAAACATAGATATACATAGTTGGTGGCAGAATAAACATGCTTCTTCACTTGTGATATTAAACAATACTGCAAATTAATTTCAATTGAACAATAATTTTGTAATTATTAAATATCATCATGAAATGAATGATATTTGATGATTGATGGTGAACTTTATCTTAGTAGTGCTTGTAAATATACATTTTTTTTATATCTGGTGCAAGAACAAATAAATTTGATGATTTCCCAACTCGTGAACACCCAGCGTACAGCTGTCCATGTGAGAAGCATGGATTTATCAAATTTAATCCACATACTCGCAATGATTGTCCCTGTGCTTTGTTAACGGTCATTGCAAAGGCTAGTCGTACAGGAAACTGTAGACGCGTTTGAATTCAAATGGAGTATCCGTTGGTATCATGGGAATGTATGGTAGTAGTATATGGTCCCCTTGGTGTTTTCCATTTAAAATGGTTGCCTCGATTATGTTATTCATTAATTTTTTACCGATAGCCTAGTCCCATTGCATAGTCGCGGTGGATTTATATTTCGTAGAAGTATGATTGGTGAACCAATTTTCAAAGATAAAATATGCGGTAGTATTCCTGGTAAATTCAATGAATTAAAAAATTCTATTGGTTAATTAACTGATTCATCGTGATTGACAACAGTATCTATGGATTTATATGTTGTTTCTTCATCAGGTATTTCATTTTGAATTGTGCAGTTTATTAAATTCACATCAATGTTTCTGGCTGCCAATATAGCACGCTCACTAACCCATTGATTATTTTTATAATTCTGTGATAAATTTGGAAAAACTTTGGCAATGAATTCATCAGTGGATTTTACAATGCGACAAAAGTTTTCTGGTATTGCAATGCAGTGTGTGGATTCGTCCATTTCTCTTTTACGATTCCCAATATCTAACCATTGTTTTGCAAGTCGTTCAAAAGATTCATCTTGTTGTAATTGAACACACATATTGGTCTTTAAAGATATTTTCTCCACATACCGCCATAACACCGATGATTTGAGACATGCTTTCAATTCATCTGCAGGTGTTGAACGTGGTATAACTGGTAGAGTTTGTCAAAAATCACCAGCTAGCAAAATGAGGGCACCACCGAAGAGCTGCTCATTTCCTCTCAAATCTTTTAATGTGCCATTGAGTGCTTCCAATGATTTCTTGTGTGCCATGGTGCATTCATCCCATATTATAAGCTGACACGATCTTAGTACTTTTCCCATCCCAGAATATTTGCTAATATTACATGTTGGAGTTTCAATTACCATCATATTTAATGACAATTTCAATGCTGAATGTGCTGTTCGCCCTACTGTCCAAAAGAGTTGCTGCAATACCAGATGATGCAATAGCAAGTGCAATATTATTTTGTGATCTTATAGTGTTGCCAGGATAATTGAAATAAGAAAAGTTTTGCCAGTGCCTCCAGGTGCATCTAAGAAATATAAACCACAACTCTTGTTAGATATTGCATTTATAATTGTGTCGTATGCTGTTCGTTGTTCTAATACCAATTTCTCGGCAGATAATTTGAACAAATGTTCGTAATTCATTAACGTCGAAGGGCGTTTCTCGTTGTATGTCACGATCGAAAATGTCATTACTATATCTATTTGGAGCAATCATTCCCAATTCTGTCAGGGATTTGTTGGCTATTGTCAAACATACATCCTCAATTAAAATCAATGCTTCACTGTATATATTAGATGTAAATTGAATGTTGGGATTAGCATTTATTCTACGTATGCGATGTAAAATGTCTTCCCTCATATAATCTTTATATTTTCCCCAAAGATCCTTTAGATTAGCCGGAAAATATGTAGTTAGTATGATGGAAAATAGTGTACGTATCTGCTGTGGTTCAGCTGAATTAGAAGCATCAGCAAGTGAAATATCCCAATGAGCATCGTTTTCTAAGAATATTTAATTTTTGGCAAGCCTCACGAAATGTATCACACACATGGCCATTGACTGTTTTTAATTCTTGGAAAGATGTTGGTTCACGAACATTGATTAATAATAATCTTACGTAAAAGCATTCTGCGTTATTTGGATGTACAGTGTACAGACGACCCAATGCATCTGTGGAATATAAATTTAGGTGTCCTTGTACTGCTCTACCTTGTTTACGACGCAGAAATTTTCTTGTTGATGTATTCCACGTAAAATGAGTTGGTACTTCAGAGTTCAGTAGTGTCCTTGCAAAGGTATCATTTCTACTTAATGTGAAAAATTCACTTAATGTTGTTGGCAGTGGTAACATTGCTCTTGCACGTACATTTTCTGATGTAAAATACACACGCTGTCTATTTTCAAGATGTACTGCTAAATGAACAACTGTTGGATATCGCTCATGAATGGAAAATGATAAAATACGCCATCAAGTCGCATTGCTACTTATGTAGCTTCCCAGTTGATATTGGGTGACTTCCTCGTTAGATGCAGTTGTATTTCCACTCCAAACACTGCCGTATCGCTTTCTTTGTTCACATATTTGCAAATATATTTCATAGCTTTCACTGAATTGCAGTACTCAACATTTATGTGTGCGTTATACGTTTTTAGTAGTAATGGAGAATATGGTACTACCCAACGATTATCAACATTAATAGTATTAGTGAGTACTTTTAGTGTAATGGATTTTCAACCATCTTCGGTAGATCGTCGTCGATAGAGTGGATATCCATCATTGCCTGTAATAGTTTCAGCAAGTAAGTCTCTAGGATACCTCTTTGTACACTTTCCATCTGACACACATAGTGAATTATTATTTAGTGATCCACATGGATCATGAATCATATTTTTTGAGACAATATCGTGCAAGTCTTTATCAATTTCAATGTCTGGTATTTCTGCTGAGATGATTTCATCAATTCTGCTTGGTGTTATCTTTTCCATCATTCATATTAAAATATGCGCATGTGGTAAACCTCTTTTTTGTCATTCAATGGAATACATCCAACAGCGCGTCTCTCCAAATACATGGCGTATCACAATAAAATCTATTAAAGATTTTAATTTTTGTTTAAATATTCGTGCAGAAATATCATGACGATCTGATGGGGATTGTCCAGTTAATAAAAGCTCATTTATTTCATCCCATGCTGGGTTGCATGTAAATGTGATGAAAAAATCTGGACGACCATATGCACGAATATACGTTATTGCATCTTGTGCATACTCATGCACGTGTCTTGGGCTGCCTGTAAATGTGGATGGTAAAATGACCATTCTTCCCAATTCACTGAGATTGCCATCATTTACAACTGCATCACGTAAATGGATGTACTCTTCGAACGCAATTTGACTTGATTTAGTCGTATCTAGAGGAGTCTTTCACTTTCTATTTTTGCATACATGTCCAACAATGTATTGATGCAATAATTGTCTACATTTCAATATATGATTATCTGCATTCTCACGAATCATCGTTCGATATGCATAATAATTCATAGCACTGACCTTTTTGTTAATGTCCACATTAGTTGTCGTATTTCTCATATTAATATTAAAATGATATCCATCCTCTCCTTGCCAAAATAGAATAGGATATTGTAATGCATCATATGAACGATGAGTTTCTGATACTTGCTGGACGTCACCATTTCTACGATGAAGAATTATATCGCAAGAATTAAATTCTTCACCATCCATGACAATTGCCACTTCATCGATCGTTGGTGCGTTGAATTATCTTCGATGTTGACCAATAGGTGTTTTATCTGCCTTTATTATTACTTTGTAATCGTCGGATGGCATTTCTTCAATGGTGGTTTTAAATAACTTAATTAATTCATTATGTTCAAACAAATTTTGTAATTCAGCGACAATCTCTCGTTTGGTACTCATATTCAGTTGACACCGTCTGTTGATTTGTTCGCCAGTATTTCCCATAAAATATATCTGAAGATATTTGTGATCAGCATTTGGCAAGGGTAGTAGTGATTCAGCATGGTGATAAATTTGCCCTTGTACTTTAAATGTTGGGATATAATTTGCGCTAACGATATTCATTGCTCCGAACGATGTCATTTGGAAGCATGCATTATACTTGCGTATATTTTTCAAAATTTTTTTGATTGACTTGTTTTACCTGATATTAAAGTTAGTAATGGTTCAGGGGGTGAATGCAAGTCTGGTAACTGTATTTTTACACCTGCACAGCACATACCTGGTGTTTCATTTTTAAATATTTAAGCACCACAATACGTACACTTGTGACGGGTGCTTACGCGCTTCACTAACCTTCTCTCATAAACTTTTAAATTGTATTTATTTTAACCAATCCCCGCTGAGAGTTGAAAGTGTGACTTATGCAAATAAGATAGTTTCGGGTTTAGCGAGTTCGAAAGAGATATAAAAGGGAGAAATGAAATGAAGAGAGGAGGATGACTACATGTTTTGATAGAGGAGTAAACTACGTGATAGATTAAGAAGGTATTTCTAGGAGATTAGTTTAACTAAGTGAAGTTTGTTAGCGGAAGGAAGATTATTGAAAAAGATTCATTAATTCGGTTCGGACGTAAGTGAAGATATCCTGGATTGAAGCCACTTCATAAATTCTACAAGTATTCAAGTTCCTTCTTAAGGAGATATCAGGTCTGTGATTTTTGTAGATTAGATTTAAATGCGTAGTTTGATTGTATGCGTTATTCCCCCGTGGTATCAGTTAGTATTCCGTCGTTCATAATTGAATTATGATCTCACTCCACTATAATTTGTTGTTCTTAAAGTTTGATTAATATTTGTGTATTTCTATCATAAGGAAATAAAATAAATAACTTATTTATTATTTGCGTAGTCATTAATTATGAATCCGACATATCCAAATGTAGATAATGTGCAAAGGGGAATTAATAACCCTAGGGGTAGTGAGAGACTACGACACACTTTTTATCCATTTTTACAATAATTATACTTGGATGAATACTGTAATTGTAAAGGGGATTGTAATTGGAACCACATAAATTCAAATCAGTATGTATCGTTCGTCTTGTCTGTGTCCTGCGAATTCGATTCCTTTGCTGCCTGCTTGCCTCTGTTCACTCGTTTCTAATGATTGAGCAAGAGCAGTGTGAACTCGATCTCTTTCTTGCCTAGCTTGTCTCTGCTCACTTGTTTCTGAAGAGCGTTCTTCTCTTCTCCTTTTTGCTTGATTTGTAGATCGACCAATGGCACTTCGCTTTGGTGGCATAATTGTGGGGTTAAATAAAACATATTTCAATTACTTTCTTCAGTTGAAATTAGTAATATTGTATTAATAATTTATTCTCGTATTAATAATTGCAAAATTTTTTGACTGCATTTTTGTATTTATTAGAATTTGCTGGCGAAAAATTGAACGTCAAACGCATTTATGTTGTTTTTTGTAAAACACAAAAACAACATTAAAGGAAATCCAATTTATGTATTTAAAATATTTTAAATCTATTAAAGATTTTAGTTTTTGTTTAAATACACGTGCAGAAATATCATGACGATCTGATGAAGAATTATAACGCGTGAATTAAATATGTTGTTTTTTGTAAAACACAAAAACAACATTAAAGGAAACAAAATTTATGTATTTAAAATATTTTAAATATATTAAAGATTTTAATTTTTGTTTAAATACACATGCAGAAATATCATGACGATCTGATGAAGAATTATATTGCGAGAATTAAATATCATCATGAAATGAATGATATTGTGCTTGTAAATATACAAATGTTATTTTGATATTTTTGGGATATTTGTTCGAAAGCACCTAGAACCCCAACTCTGATTTTAAAAAAAATTTACAAAAACCTTTCCGGGGATATACCTAATAATTTCCCAAATTTTCACGGCAGTTGGATGTATGTATGGTTTTTGAGTCTATCGAGAACAGACACACAGACACACATTCATTTTTATATATATAGATTATATCAGCTTAAATATGCATTTTATTTATTATGTCGAAATGTATTTTCTTTTGCTTCCTTTCAGTAAATTAATATAAATTTTAAATAGCCCTTTATTTTTAGATTTTCAACATGTTCGCCCCCTCCCCCCTGCTGTTACGCAAAACTGGGCAAATTTCCCATTCACTCTCGCGCCTAACGAAGTTTAACTTCAAAAATCAATTTTTCGCAATGCTAAGCCTATTTTATTCGTACACCCGCTTTTGTTGGGATACAGCTCTCAACTATAAAATTTTACAAATTTAATTGCAGGTGGCGCTACAGTGTGCTGATGATGTAACATGAACTACAATAAGTTTAAGACTTTTGAAAAGGCTGGGAGAACCGGATTATTTGAATAAGATGTCCGTCAAATCTGTAACTCTACTACGAAGGAATAATCCAACCACCACTAGAATGTCTTTGAAAATCTGATTTGTTAGAAATTTGAAGTGATATTTAATACAGCAATCCAATATTTTTTCAGTGATTGTAGTACGAAATATCCGAAGAAATAAAAATATTATTAAATTTCACTTTACTCTGCTTTATATCTAATTTTGGCGAGTTCATTTGAAGCTGATAAAAAAATGAAATATTAATGAAATAAGTAATTATTTGTGCAGAGCCCTAAGCAAAAGTAAAAAATTCAATTTAACAGAATTTTTAATTTTTAACACTCTTTTGTAAGTTTCACTTGCATGTAATGGAATCTTTGAACTCGATTTTTACCCACTTTTGAAGGTTGAATTAATTCGAAATTTTGCACACTTATCAAGGACCGATGACAGTACAATAATTTCATAATTTTGTTCCATTGTCCTTATCAGGATAGTCAGGAATAACGATAATCAGATTTGGCGACAATTCCATATGCCACTTCCAGATCTGGCGACTTATTGCATATACCATTTTTATATTTGGTGACTAATTCCATATACCATTTTCAGATTTGGTGACTAATTCCAGATTTACCGTTTAAAAGAATAAGGGGTAACCCTAAAAGCGAGTGTTTTTAATTTAAAGCTAACTATATGCTTGTGGTTAATAGAAATACACTTGTGGATAATACAAATAAAACAATAAAAAAAAGTGTTCTTTATGTGAGAAAGTGGAGAGTGGGTGTTAGCAATTTCTTTCCATGATGTAAACATTTTTCTGAAAATGATGAATGCAACGATTTTCTGAAAAAAAGCTTCTGCATGTGGGGAAAAAAATTTATGTTCTAATTCCTAAATATTTTTTTATTTTTATAAAGTTATACGTTTATATGAGATAATACGAATTAACATTATAGCAATACGTTTAAAAGGGGATATAACGATTGACACTTAATATTACCATGTTTTTATTAACTCGCTTTCTTAAATGTCTGTCCGGGTTTTATTTTGTAATTGATTAAACTGTGTTACTTTTCGATGAGTTACAGATTTGAAATTTGGACCATAGCTCAGAAGTAGATGACAATGCATAAAAATGTGAAAAAAGAAGAAGAAAAAAAAACGAAAATGAGGAACTTTATACTTTTTAGTCAGTTATAAAAACACGGTACATTAAATTTTTTTAATTCGAAGTTTTTCTTCTTAACACACTTTTACTTGTTTGGTCTGTTCTAT
The DNA here is from genome assembly GCA_019973975.1 of Trichonephila clavata. Taxonomy (NCBI): domain Eukaryota; kingdom Metazoa; phylum Arthropoda; class Arachnida; order Araneae; family Nephilidae; genus Trichonephila; species Trichonephila clavata. The sequence continues at coordinate 9,373 of BMAO01028721.1, forward strand.
AGAGACGGAATCTAATATAACCATACGGGACTGATCCGATACCCCGTAAACGGAGAGGATAACTTCAGACCCTTTAATTAATATCCATTGAAGAGCTAGACTAATTCCAGCAGCCACGTAATTCCGGCTCCAAATATCAAACTCAAGGATGAATTCAACAATGAATAAATGATAGTTTTGTAGCGATCTAATCTATATAAGCCAGTAACAACCTCCGCACCATGGTGATCATTTTGGTGTAGTGGTTAAGTTACTCAGCTTCGGACCCAAAAGTCCCGGGTTCTGTCCTATTAGGATAAAAACGCGCCACTTCAGTTTAAAAAACACGCTTTTATTGTAATTCGAACTAAAAAATGAAAAATAAATCATAGTTTAAAAGAAAACTAAGGAACACGCTTTATACTGAATAGAACTTGTCATTGTGGTAAAAGCGTGGGGTGCTTTGTACAACATTTTTACACTACCTCAGCATTTCGGAATATAAATTAGAAATTATAGACTAGTTCTACCGTAAAGCTTACTATGGGGGCGCTACAGTCATTAGTACTCTTTTCTTTTTCCGGTTAATGCAAAATCTCCATTGCTTTGGGCTAAGAGAAATTAACAAGGTATTTTAGAAAATATACTGAAATAAATACTATAAAATCCGGAATCTGAAATCTACAGATCATTTTCTATCCATATTGTGCAAAAAATGTTTCAAAAACTTGCATTAAAAGTTTGAAAAACTCAGTTGAATTTCGTCGTTTTCCCTTAGATTAACATTACACCAGAAGTAAGTGAGGGTTCCACTCACAACCTTGTTACTTACGAAGTAGAACCTGTCCATAAAAATTGAACCAGTGCGCTTTTACTCTAATGACATTAATTTTCTTGTTCATCATTTTATTCTTATGTTAAGAATTATTTTTTTACCTTTTAGTTCGATTCAGTAAAGCGTGTTTTTTAGTTTTTTTTAAACTATAATTTTAATGTTCAAATTTAATGTTAGCTGGCTGGCATTCTCTGTATAAATATGGACAAGTTCTACTTTGTAAACAACAACATTGAGTGGTAGCCTCACTTACTTCCGGTGTAATGTTAATCTATGGGAAAACATCGAAATTCAACTGAGTTTTCAAAGTTCTCTTGCAAGTTTTTGAAACTTTTTTTGAACGAAATGGAAAGAAGATGATCTGTAGATTTCACATTCGGAATTTTATATTATTTCTTTAAGTATCTTTTCTAAAATACCTTTTTTAATTTCTCTTAGCTCACTAGAGCAAGGTTGCCACAATTGCTTGCTTATCGCGTTTTTTGGCGATGTTTGGAATATGTAACTAGTGTAAGTGTACTAAGTAATTAGTGTTATTTTGCGTATTGGATTTTGTTTTATCGTTTATAATTTACGGTATCATATCATAAGATTTATTATAATAATTGTATTTGTCTATTTGAATCGTTTGTTTCTTTCTTGGGTACAAAAACAAATAGTAATTAAATACTTCGGAATTTTTTTTAATTATTTGTTTTTGTATAAATGTTATATTCATTAAGATATTGCATGTACTTGCCGCCATTTTTTTCTACATATTAATTTTTTATACTTATTGGATTAAATTTCTTCCATATTCATTTGAAGAAGAGTAATTATAAATATGTGTAAAATACTTTTTATTATTTATAATTGTTACTTTTTGAATAATTTAAGGTTAATTCGTTATTTAATTTCTGATATGTATGTACGTATTCCATTTGTAACATCTACTGACAAAGTTTTCCATTGCCAATTTATTGAATTTCATGAAAATTACTGGAATTTGAAAAATCACTTCTTGTTCGCTTTTTACAAACATATGTTTTGCCAGAGATTTTAGATTAATTTCTGTGTTTTGTATATTTGGAAATTATTAGAAAATAACAAATCATGTTATTTTATCTATTTTCATATAAAATAACTTGTTCTTGAAAATATATTTTAATATGATTAAGATATCCAGGTTTTTAGCATTGTTTATTATTTTATTTTACATTGTATGGAAATATTTGTTTGGCTTACATATGTTATATTTTTAAAAATATTTATTACTTATCATGTGTTTGAAAATGCTACTATCTTTGAACAATGTTTCAACTTCATATATTGTATGGATTATGTATTTTAATAAATTTTTTATGTTATATGCAATTCATTGTGCTGTAAAAATAAAAAATTCATTTTCATTAAGGAATAAATCTTTTATCATTAATCAAAAACTTTCATGTTAACTAACTCTAATATTATGTAATTTTTTAAGGATTTTTCTACAAATTTAAATTGTATTTTAAAACAGTCTATAGTATTCATATATATCATACTATTTTTAAAATTTATATGCAATTCAATAAGTAAAAAATATATTAAAGACAAAGGATAATTAAATTGAATTTCTAAAGACTGTTACGCCTTTTCTCTTATGTGATATTTTCACTTAATATTGTGTAATAATTACTATAAATTATAAATCAAATTTTTTTAAAACAAATTGCCTTAATTTGCATATTTTTCAATGGTTTTAATGGTTTTTTCAATCTACATTATAGAATGAATATTGTTGCCTTTACTTTTAATATGTTGGAATCATGTCACAAAACAAGGAAAACTTGTATAATAATGTATGTTTATTGAAATGAAAAATTTAATTTAAATTCAAAGTTGCCTACAAGAATATTAAATTAAGAACTTATGGTAGAATTATTATCAATCATAATATATACACTTGTAAAGCAAAAAATACTTTCATATTAACCAATAATCTATGTACACTAGCTGTTATTTTCTAATATTTACATAAAGTTTGCTGTTTGTGAAAAAACATTTCAGATTATTACTATTTGACGGATATCTAGATTAATATGATATTCATTATTTTATTTGGTTTACGTGTGAGATAGATTTTTCATTTTAGATTTAAATAAATATTTTATGCAACAATATTTATTACTTTCCATTTTTAAAATGCTGCTAACAGATTCCAATGCACTTAAGAGATGCATTTAAAAAAGAAAATAACATGAAGTCTTTTAAAAAAAGGTTTCTTTTATAAAATTTAAACATCAGTAGAGAAAATAGTACATTATCAATAAGTAACTTGCAGTAAGCAAGAATTAACTGAAAACACATGCCAAATAATGAATTTAGCTCCTATAACAATACACGCATTGCGAAACTTTTAATAAGTTCAATACCCAATTTTCAAGAATTCTAGCTACATCAACATTTGGAAATCTAAGCAAATGTATGTTATAGACATTTTGAAATAAAATTATTTACATTAATCAGTATTCAAAATAACTTTATTCAAGAATATGAGAAATTTGATATTTACAACAACAGCAAATTTTAACTTTCAGCCCTGAATTTCTACATTATACAGGACGTTTCAATTATTGACGAATATGTCTTGATTTTGCAAGCCATGTTTACTGGGAAATAATTAAAGAATATTTTCCAATTTTCACAACTTTCTAAGCTATTGGCCATCTGAGAATGACAATTGAGGAGAAAAAACAACTTATTGACTCGTTAAAAGATTTTATATTTAAATCTAAATTAAAGTGAACCCCCTTTCAGTAAATAGAAATAATGTTTTAATCGTTTTTATTTCAATTAGTGAAGTACAGGTCAGACAACCTTTGAATATAAATACCTTTAATGCTGGATTTCAGCTTCCAGCACTGGTCATTGTACACGCATGGCTAGGTGTATATTGTTTTTTCAAATTAATAAAAAGGATAACTTATCTTTATTCCTCAATTTACAGACGAATTTCAATATTTTATGAGATTCATTGTTTTTAATTATTTTGAGGGTAACTGTATATTTTAAAAATAATTCTCCAATATGTTCCATACCATTCTTATAATAGAGCATTTAAACTTTTGTGTTCTTTGAAACTGTCCAATTCTACTTGTTTGCATTCATCTGTTATATTTAAAATTAGCATTCTTTCAGATTATAAGAAGTTTGTTCTCATGTTGCAGCATTTGTGACATTTACTGACAGATTTTTCATTGCTAAGTAATAGAATATGATGAAAATTAATGGAATTTCTAAACACCAATTCTTAATTTTTCAATAAATATGTTTTGCCATAAATTTAAAAAAATTATTTTTAACTTATGCTTTAAAAAACTCATTCACACACACACACAAGTATATTGTAATCCCAATCTTACACTATTAAAATTCGAAGGTAAACAAACGTATCTATGTATCTATCTATCTATCTATGTGCGTCTATCTTCTCACGAACAGCACCACGCAGAAAGTCGCGGAAGGTACCAAAAGATCGGGAATTTTCCGGGGAAGCCGTATTGCCTATTTTTATTCCGATATTGTAATTAGTTAAAAAGATATTAATTAAAAACCTTAAAACGCCGAATTGTTTTACTCCTGCCGGTTGCTTACTTGGCGGAACTTCCCTTCCGTTTCGGCCGAGCGGTAATCTTACGTTTTCCACCATATTAAAATTGTCATCCGATTTTCGGTGTCGAAATTAGACAAAAAATAATTACAGAATCGGAAAGATCATTTATTTCGCCACAACACGGTGTAATTTTTTTTGTAAAATAACGATATTTTCTATTTTTTTCGAATTTTTTAAAATAGTGTTAAAACTGATGCGTTTTTATGAAAATTATTTCTAAATCGTTGGGTATGAATTACTTTTCGTGTTATTAAATCGATATTCTACACTAATTAACTTCAAGCCTTTCTCTTTTAGATCCATTCATTTAAAAAATAAAATTCCCAAAACTTTTTTTTTATAGAACTTTTAAAAAGTAGTCTTAATTTTTACTTCACATTGAATAACTTCGTCATTTATGAAGATAATCTCACAAAACCTTTTTTCCGTGTGTACAGTAATATTATCCGTAACATATACGAAGATTGAAAAAATTGCTTCAAAATTACGGATTTTAAAAAACATTTTGTGATTTTCGTAAACTTATGTTTTTTTCTGAGAAATAAATTAAAAAGTAGTAATTTGTACATTTTTTATTTCAAAGTACGTTATTTTTGCAAATATTTGGTGATGTTTGAGAGCATTAACGTAAAAATTACGCCCTTAAAATAAAGGTAATGATTTTTTAAAATAATTTAAAATAGGCGATTTTACATTTAGCCAAACATTGGTTAACTGTCTGGTGGCGGAGTGCTGAGAGCTCCCGCTACACTCAAGACTATAACTGCAGCACTGCCGTGCGCGGTCAATGTGAAGGATGATGTCCGCCTCGTAGAAACCCGCCGGTCGTTTTTTTCATACTTGTCTTAAATTTTTTCTCCTACTGGACATTGCGTCGCCACACATCATTACACACACTCAGACCCCCATGGGCAGCCTTTTTGAGCCAATATCCTCATCACTACTACATCCAAATTGGAAGACACTCTCTCTTCCACCAGATTCCAAAACCGAGCCGCCAAAGATCATCGCCTCGAAGCCCCGCCTACCGGCCTGATCGCCACTCATCCAATTGCTAAGCTCCATACTATCCAGCATGAAAATGCAACTTAACCAAGACCTATACAGAACTTTTTCTAGCCAGATAAGGGTCTGAGGGTTCCCAGAAACCCATGAACCCGAAATTATATCCGTATTTTTTTTTTCCCTTGAAAAAGGTTTTTTTTCTGATTTTTAATTTTTTCCCCCGGAAATAGTCAGTTAAATAGACATAAATTCCTTAGGCAAAAAAAAACCTATGTTCATATTATATATTCTTTATTATTAATTTTTTTTTTAAATATCAAAAATCAATAAATTTTTTACAATACATTTAAATGTAATCGTGAATCGAAATTTTTCAATCGTTATGTGAATATCGTTATGTGACAATCGTGAATCTGGCTGCTCTGGCTTACGGCCATTTCTAAAATATTTTTGAATTTCTCTGGGCAAAGAAAAAAAAGCTAAAACATTTTTTAGCATTTCTTGGACAAAGAAAAAAAGATAAGTACTCTCTTTTTAAGTTTTAATTAATATTTTTACTTTGTTTGATTGTTTCTGTTTTAGTTTAGTTGTCGATTTTCAAAGGAATTACTCAAACCTAACGTATTTATTTGTAGAGTATAGTGCAAAACTTTAAATTCATTTTGTATGTGTCTTTTTTAAAAGTTAAACTGTTAAGTTTTAATTAATATTTTTACTTTGTTTGATTGTTTCTATTTTAATTTTGTTGTAGATTTTCAAAGTAATTCTTCAAACGTAACGTATTTATTTGCATAATATTAGATCAGTGATAAACTTTAAATTGTTTTTGTATATGTCTTTCTTAAAAGTAAAAATAGGTGCTTGAAACTTTATTCTGTAGTAATTTATTTAGCATGTTTTAATGTTGAAAATCATTGCATCGTATTAATTCAATTTGTAAATCAGGTCTAGCTCTAAAGTTTTAAATAGTTTTTCCCCCCGCTTTGTTTTGATTGTTTTTCATCTGCAATGCCTAAACGGAAAAGAAGCATTACAGGTGATGCTGCCCGTAGAAGGCAGGCAATTAGAGAAGGCAAAAGAAGAGCCACTGAAACTAAAGGAGAAAGAAGTCACCGATTGGCAGCCATGGCACAACGTGACCAGGAGAGAAGGGCGGAGGAAACTGAAGAACAGAGAAGTCACCGATTGGCTGCCATGGTACAACGTGACCAGGATAGAAGAGCGGAGGAACGGAAGAACAGAGAAGTCACCGATTGGCAGCCATGGCACAACGTGACCAGGAGAGAAGAGCGGAGGAAACGGAAGAACAGAGAAGTCACCGATTGGCAGCCATGGCACAACGTGACCAGGAGAGAAGAGCGGAGGAAACGGAAGAACAGAGAAGTCACCGACTGTCAACCATGGCACAACGTGTCCAGGAGAGAAGAGCGGAGGAAACGGAAGAACAGAGAAGTCACCGATTGGCAGCCATGGCACAACGTGACCAGGAGAGAAGAGCGGAGGAAACGGAAGAACAGAGAAGTCACCGACTGTCAACCATGGCACAACGTGACCAGGAGAGAAGAGCGGAGGAAACGGAAGAACAGAGAAGTCACCGACTGTCAACCATGGCACAGCATGCAAGAGGACGCCGTCTGAACGTCACTGAAGAGCAAAACTTCCTTCAGATACAAACTTTTTATGCCGCAAGAACCTTTCTTTACCCGGTTGTTGAAGAGCATAACTGTGGAGAAATAGGCAATGTTTGTCTGAAATGTGGGGGTTTGTATTTTGGGGCAGAAAAGAATGTCAGAGGAGCTTACACTTATTGCTGCCATAATGGGAAGATAATTGAAGAAGCTTCAACATATCCAGTAGAAATGAAAGGATTGATGGATGGTAGCCATGATTTATCTGAGCATTTCAAGAAAAACATAAGGTCGTACAACAGTGCTCTGTCCTTTGCTTCAATGGGCGCACAGATTGTACCACCTGCCGGTAGAGGAGCATATTGCTTCAGAATTCATGGTCAAATTTATCACAGGACTTCTCATTTACATCCAGCTCAAGCAGGAGAAGAAAAATTTGCTCAGTTATATGTTTTGGATTCTGAACTTGCTACTTGTCGACGAATGGAGCGTTGTCAAAATTCTGAATGCAATCTGGAACTTATGAGAAGATTTGATGAGATAATTAGAAGAGTCAACCCTTTTGCTGCTGCGTACAAAATGATGTGGGAACTGGAGCAGCAGGTGATTCGTGAAGAAGGACATGAGGCGTCGGAAAACGTTACCATGTACATCAGTGATAAGAGACTTGATTCTGACCAGCACAGAGGAAGATATAATGCTCCCAAAACAAATGAGGTTGCAATGGTGTTTAAAAGCTCTGATGGCATTCCACCAAATAACCGGGATATCTGCATTTATCCCAAACAACGCCAACTGTTCAGGATTAATACTCTCAATCCTAACTGCGATCCAATGACTTACGTTTTATTTTTTCCATGTGGTGAGAAAGGTTTTCGCGTTCATCAAAGTTTTACCGAGTTACAGTTTTATGTGCACAGCTTATCAGTTAGGAAAGATATTTTCAATCCTATTTTGTATGGAGGTAAGCTTATGCAGCAGTATGTTGTGGATTCTTATGTTAAGGTTGAAGGTAACCGTTTGAATTTCATTCGTCACAATCAGAGAACACTGCGAGTTGAATCGTATTTGGGTCTTGCTGACCACGTGAATGCTCTGGCTACCGAAGCTGGCATGAAGGCAGGTGTTACCCTCATTCTGCCATCAAGTTTCATTGGAAGTCCTAGAGCAATGCAACAGAACTTTCAGGATGCCATGTCGGTTGTTAGAGATTTTGGTAAGCCCGACTTGTTTTTGACTTTCACTTGCAACCCAAAGTGGAAAGAGATCAAAGACAACCTTTTCCCTGGACAAAAGCCTCATGATCGTCCCGACTTAGTTGCCAGAATTTTCGACATCAAGAAGAAAGCACTTTTGCAAGATTTGAAAAAAAAACGGTATTTTTGGTCGCATAGTTGCAGACATTCATGTCATAGAGTTTCAGAAGAGAGGACTACCGCACATGCATCTATTGCTCATATTAGAAGAAGAGGATAAAAAAAGGGACCCGGAGAGCATCGATCGGTTAGTCTCAGCAGAACTGCCAGACAAGACAGTGGATCCTAGATTGCATGAAATTGTCAAATCTACAATGATTCATGGACCTTGTGGTGTGTTGAACCCCAATGCTCCATGTATCGTTGATGGTGTTCGCACAAAGGGATACCCCAAGCAATTTAGAGAAACAACTGCTGAGAACATCAATGGTTATCCAATGTATAGGCGTCGTGACAACGCAAATCATATTGTGATAAATGGCAATGTTGTTGATAATAGGTGGATTGTGCCGTATAACCCATACCTCACCAAAAAATACAATGCCCATATTAATGTGGAAATCTGCAGTTCGCTGAAGTCCGTCAAATATATCTTCAAGTACGTTTACAAGGGTCATGACTGTGCAAAGGTTGTCTTCGAGGACAATGGCCAGGGGCTAATTACATGGGATGAGATACAGACCTTTTTGAATGCACCACTGAATTCATTACCAATAATTTTATGAATTCTTATAAAAAATATTTCTTGAATATGTGAAACATTTTATACACATATGTAAAATAATGAGCAAAACATAGTTAGCCATATATTTTTAAAAAATATTATAAAACTGATTATCTTTATTTTTTTTAAAAATTTAGTTTCAAAAAAGACACTTTATGAATTTCATTTGTCATTTTGTACGTTTTTTTTATCAATGCACATATGTATGCACTCGGTAAAAGCCCGTGCAACGCCGGGCCATGAAAGCTAGTCTTACACTATTAAAATTCGAAGGTAAACAAACGTATCTATCTATCTATGTGCGTCTATCTTCTCACGAACCGCACAACGCAGAAAGTCGCGGAAGGTACCAAAAGATCGGGAATTTTCCGGGGAAGCCGTATTGCCCATTTATATTCCGATATTGTAATTAGTTGAATAGATATTAATTAAAAACCTTAAAACGCCTACTTGTTTTAACTCCCACCGGTTGTTTACTTAGCGGAACTTCCCTTCCGTTTCGGCCGAGCGGTGATCCGACGTTTTCGACCATCTTAAAATTGTCATCCAATTTTCGGTGTTGAAATCAGACAAAAAATTATTGCAGAATCGGAAAGATCATTTATTTCGCCACGATACGGTATAATTTTTTTTGTAAAATAACGATATTTTCTATTTTTTTCGAATTTTTTAAAATAGTGTTAAAACTGATGCGTTTTTATAAAAATTATTTTTAAATCGTTGGGTATGAATTACTTTTCGTGTTATTAAATTGATATTCTACACTAATTAACTTCAAGCCTTTCTCTTTTAGATCCATTCATTTAAAAAATAAAATTTCCAAAACTTTTCTTTTAAAGAATTTTTAAAAAGTAGTCCCAATTTCTACTTCACATTGAATAACTTCGTCATTTATGAAGGTAATCTCACAAAACCTTTTTTCCGTGTGTAAAGTAATACTATCCGTAACATATACGAAGATTGAAAAAATTGCTTCAAAATTACGGATTTGAAAAAACATTTTGTGATTTTCGTAAACTGCTGTTTTTCTGAGAAATAACTTAAATAATAGTTTTTGTACATTTTTTATTTCAAAGTACGTTATTTTTACAAATAGTTTGTGAAGTTTGAGAGCATTAACTTAAAAATTATGCCCTAAAAATGAAGGTAATGATTTTTAAAATAATTAATAATACGCGATTTTACATTTAGCCAAACATTGGAGTCGAAAATTAGCTTTGCGCCAAAGACTTTTGAAATGTTTCGCCGTCGACCGCATCTAACTCAAGGGTTACACTAAAATCAGTAACTTTGGCGAGTAAAAAAAAAATGCGAATGAAAAAGTTATTTTTTCGTCAATTTTTCTTTATATAATTTTCAAAATTAAATAACTATATATGTCAGATTAAGATGATAAAATGCATTCAATGCATTTCTGAGATTCATTTAAAATATTTATCAGTATCGAAATTTTTGTTCTCTTTTATAAAACTTATAGTTTACTTTAAAATAATGCCTAATGTATATTTCTTTTTTTGACATATAATTCCGTAAAAAAAAAAGTAAAAATTTGCCCATATCGAAATTTTTTTTTCGGAAATAGTCAGTTAAATAGGCATAAATTCCTTAGAAAAAAAGCTATCTTCATATATATATTATACATTCTTTCTTATTAAATGCTTTTTATTAAAATATCAAAAATCAATAAATTTGTTGCAATACATTTAAATGTAATCGTGAATCGAAATTTTCCAATCTTCATGTGTGAATATCCCCTCTTCAATAAAAAATTACTTTCAATTTTTACCTTCCATTTATAATTAATGCATATTTTCACTTTCTACTACGGGTTTTGGTAGCGCAGTTGGTAGCACGCTGGAATCATAGCGGATCGACGGTAGTGATATCGTGTCGCTCCGAGTTCGAACCAAGGATTTCGATTTTTTCATTTCTGCTTATTTTTCCCACGTAAATTAATTTTACTGATAAATACTTATTTTAACATGATCCTCTGTTCTTTTAATGTACTTTTCATATTTTTTTTTTTTTTTTTTGCCTTCAAAAAGGTTTTTTTCTGATTTTTAATCATTCAAAGTTATTTCTATCTTTTTCAACAATTCCTAACAAGATGCTTTCATTTCTGTTTATTTTTCCCACGTAAATTTTCAGTGCTGCCATTATTTAAGCAAACGGAATGTCACAATTAATTGCTAAATGAAAATTTTTAATCAATTTTAATGTAAAAATATTAATAAGTTATAGTTTTGTATTTTATAAATATCGATGAATTTAAAAGAAAATGATTTTTAATAAGTTCATTGATATTTAGAATGAGTGATTAAAAAAATAAAATGCCAAAAACTATCTTTTTTTTTTTTTTTGAATTTAAAAAAAACAAAACTTTTTTTTAAAGAAAACAAAGATATTTTGCATATTTTATGATTTTTTCTAAAATGAATCAACATCGTTACTTTTAAATAAAAATGATTTTTAAAACTTTTAGAATCAGTGATTTTAAAAAAAAGCCAAAAACTTTTTTGAACAAATTTTAATAAAACACTCAAAATATTTAAATCAATCATTTAATAATTTCTCCTTTTATAAAGGTAATTGCATGAAACTTTTTTCCCCCGAGTCGAATATTTCAAAAAATCCTCACAATTTTACTCCAAGAATTAAAAAAGTAGTGAAATTTTT